>CM030361.1:46485668-46742831 GCA_017893485.1 Hemerocallis citrina
ATGCGCTGGGCCCAAGCCAACCTCTCGGTAAGTCGTCCGAAGTCCACCCGGTAAATAGGCTTGTAAACTTGTAATTGTTGTAATTGTTGCTAAGTTTGATTTTTCTTGACAGTCGATGCTTCACGGTCAGCACTTCCACAAGTGTCTGGAGAAGGAGATTACATACGAGCGGAAGCAGAAGGAGAAGTTCCTTCGGGAATTGACCAAGGCGAAGGAGGATTTTAAGGAGGCTCGGGACATGGTGGTGGTGCACGAGGCCCAGATAGAGTCTCTGGACAAGATCCACAAGCAGGACCGAGAGGACCTGCTGAAGAAGATCGCGGCCGAGACTGCGGAGAAGGAGAAGGCGAAGAAGGCCCTGGCGGACTTGGAGGCGGCCTTGGGGGATACGCTTATGACGGCGCAAGACGAGGCTTACGAGCAAGCCAAGTCTCATTTCAAGTACATCTATCCGGAGTGCAATGTTGACCACCTCGGCTTCGGGTGGAAGCCAGACTTGCCTCCGACCCCGGGGGGTGATGGTGACGACGGCGGCCACCACGAAGAAGAGGTGCACCTCGACCCTCAAGACTAGATGTTTTTGTTTTTATTTCTCCCCCTTTTGTAAATGCCCTCGGCGGACTGGCCACCGCAAATTTTGTATCTTTTTGAGATGAAATGAAATATATAACTTTTTGGGCCGACTTTACAACACTTGCATTTTGTGATTCTTGTATTTTCTTTTTGATAGAGGCTAGCTCGCCAACGGAAGTTGGCTCGGGACCGAGAGGCTGCCAAGAATTACTTTTTGGACAAGTCTAGAGAGCTCGGTCTAGAGGTGGCTCGTTTGAGAAAGATTGTAGCCGACCGGGACTGGTGGGTCATTGAGAAGGACTGGGCGGTCTCGGATACGTCTAGCGGGCGGTCTGCCTCCGAGTCTTCTCTTCGCGAGGCCGTTATAGAGAAAGAATTGGAGATTCGCCAGTTGAAGCTCATACTCGGTGCCGGTCTTGTTGAAGAGGCAAGTAACTCTACTCCGGGGAGGTTGCCGCCTCCTTCGCTGGTTGTGACACAGCCGGATGATGCGGAGAGCTCGGTGGCGGGTACGTCTTCCTTGGTTGGGATAGCCGAGCGTCACAGGAGCCCTGAATTCGAGTTCCCGGCTGAGTGAGTGAGTTGAGAGTTCATTGTATTTGCGTTTTCATTCATTGAGTTGTAAGCGATGAGTAATGAATAAGATCGTTTGTTCTTCGGAGCCCTGATTGCCTCGGATGCCGAGTGTAGCTGACGTGAAATCTCCGAAGTCGCAATTGACGCGACTGCGTCAATAATCGCGACGTTTCGCCTTCCTAGGCATATTTATGGCGACGTTTCGCCTTCCGCCGTTTCCCATTCCCAGGTGCAATAAATGAGGCCTCAGGGGGCTATATAATCCCCCCCCCCCTCTTTTTTCCATCAGTGAGTCATTTGACTCGGATGTCTGTTCATGGCGGGCGTCCACAAAAGGTAATGTTTCCGAGCATCCCGGATCGGAGGCATACCGATCACCCTCGAACAATTCGGGGTACCGGCCGTCAGGGCCATGGGACCCCGGGTTGTCCGTTGGTGAACGGTGGGCCGACCGATCGTTTGGGGTGTTCGGAGAATTCCGAAGCTCGGTGGCTCTTCCGCCGCCCGGGAACAATTTGGGGTTTTGGACTTTGTCCGTGCCGTAAACCCCGAGCTGTTCTTGGGCGACAGAGGGGTCGACTGATCTGTTCGAGTCGAGAGAGATAGAGCCGCTAGTCTTTGGCCTCCCTGCCATCCTCGAACAGTTCGGGGTTTAGGTTTTGGCAAAAGCCGAAAACCCCGAGCTGTTCGCGGGTGAGAGGGGGGCCAATAATCCGACTCAAGGCTCGGGGCGTCTGCGGAAGGCGGATGCCTCAAAGCTTAAATAAAAAATTTTTCCAACGCTTGGTGAGTGAACAGGCGGAAGGCAGCGTCGAGCGTCTCCGCCGAGTGTCAAGGTCGCGGCGCCCTCGGAGAGGGCACCCGCCTTGCTCGGGAACGACGCCGAGCTTCTGCACTTGTTCTCGTGGAGAGACGGTGCGGGAGTGGCTGGCGAATGTCGCCTCGAGTCTCGGTTGACGGCCTCCGAGGAGGTCAAACCGAGCGAGGGACGGGTGCCGAGCCCCCACAACGGTGAGAAAGACAACTGCAGGCGTAGCCTAGCCCCGCCGCCGAGCGTTCAGGTCGCGGTGCTCCCCCGGGAGGGGACGCCCGCCTTTGCTCGGGGTCGGTGCCGAGCTCCTGCGCATGTTCTCGTGGAGAGACGGTGCGGGAGTGGCTGGCGAATGTCGCCTCGAGCCTCGGTTGATGGCCTTCGAGGAGGTCAAACCGAGCGAGGGACGGGTGCCGAGCCCCCACAACTGTGAGAAAGACAACTGTAGGCGTAGCCTAGCCCCGCCGCCGAGCGTTCAGGTCGCGGTGCCCCCCGGAGGGGACGCCCGCCTTTGCTCGGGGTCGGTGCCGAGCTCCTGCGCATGTTCTCGTGGAGAGACGGTGCGGGAGTGGCTGGCGAATGTCGCCTCGAGCCTCGGTTGATGGCCTCCGAGGAGGTCAAACCGAGCGAGGGACGGGTGCCGAGCCCCCACAACGGTGAGAAAGACAACTGTAGGAGTAGCCTAGCCCCGCCGCCGAGCGTTCAGGTCGCGGTGCCCCCCGGAGGGGACGCCCGCCTTTGCTCGGGGTCGGTGCCGAGCTCCTGCGCATGTTCTCGTGGAGAGACGGTGCGGGAGTGGCTGGCGAATGTCGCCTCGAGCCTCGGTTGATGGCCTCCGAGGAGGTCAAACCGAGCGAGGGACGGGTGCCGAGCCCCCACAACGGTGAGAACGACAACTGTAGGAGTAGCCTAGCCCCGCCGCCGAGCGTTCAGGTCGCGGTGCCCCCCGGAGGGGACGCCCGCCTTTGCTCGGGGTCGGTGCCGAGCTCCTGCACATGTTCTAATGGAGAGACGGTGCGTGACGAGCCCCACGCTTGTAAGAGAAGCATGCTTGGACTCGCGATTTGATCCGAGTGACGAGCCCCACGCTTGTAAGAGAAGCGTGTTTGGACTCGCGATTTCATCCGAGTGACGAGCCCCACGCTTGTAAGAGAAGCGTGTTTGGACTCGCGATTTCATCCGAGTGACGAGCCCCACGCTTGTGAGAGAAGCGTGTTTGGACTCGCGATTTCATCCGAGTGACGAGCCCTACGCTTGTAAGAGAAGCGTGGTTGGTCTCGCGATTTCATCCGAGTGACGAGCCCCACGCTTGTAAGAGAAGCGTGTTTGGACTCGCGATTTCATCCGAGTGACGAGCCCTACGCTTGTAAGAGAAGCGTGGTTGGTCTCGCGATTTCATCCGAGTGACGAGTTCGTCCGAGTGACGAGCCCCACGCTTGTAAGAGAAGCGTGTTTGGACTCGCGATTTCATCCGAGTGACGAGCCCCACGCTTGTAAGAGAAGCGTGTTTGGACTCGCGATTTCATCCGAGTGACGAGCCCCACGCTTGTAAGAGAAGCGTGTTTGGACTCGCGATTTCATCCGAGTGACGAGCCCTACGCTTGTAAGAGAAGCGTGGTTGGTCTCGCGATTTCATCCGAGTGACGAGCCCCACGCTTGTAAGAGAAGCGTGTTTGGACTCGCGATTTCATCCGAGTGAGGAGCCCTACGCTTGTAAGAGAAGCGTGGTTGGTCTCGCGATTTCATCCGAGTGACGAGTTCGTGAGGGGTCCTTTATCTGTTTACAAGAATTGGAGTCATAAGCTTGTTTTAAGAAAGCTGACGTTTACAATACATGCTTGTTACAGACAAGTCTAGGCACGACGTGCCGTTTACAGGACTTTACAAAAGACTAGGCCCAACGTGCCGTTTTAAAATTATATTTCACATGGAGGCTATTCTCCTAAGAACTTAATCAAGTGTTCCGCATTCCAGGGCCTCTTGACAGGTTTGCCGTCGGTGTCGGTCAGGCGATAGGTACCCGGTCGTACGACCTCCGAAACCTTATAAGGGCCCTCCCAGTTTGGTGCCAACTTCCTTTTCTGGCCGGGGTTGGATACCGCCAGTTTCCGGAGGACAAGATCTCCGAGAGCAATGTTTGTTGGGTGCACCTTCTTGTTATAGAACCTCTCGATTCTTTGCTGGTAGATGTTCCTTCTGATGGATGACTTCTCCCTGACCTCGTCAATGAGGTCCAGGTCTGCTCGCAGTTGCATGGAGTTGCTTGCTTCGTCATAAGCCATAATTCGGGGAGAGGGGATACCTATTTCCAAGGGAATGACGGCCTCAGCACCGTACATTAAGTTGAAGGGTGACTCCCCTGTCGGGATTCTTTTTGTTGTTCGATGGGCCCAGAGAACGCTCGGCAGCTCGTCGACCCATAGCCCCTTGGAGGAATTATCGAGTCGCTTCTTGAGTCCATCGAGGATCTGACGGTTCGCGTTCTCTGCCTGTCCGTTGGATTGGGGATGGCATACCGAAGAGAAGCGCTGCTGGATACCGAGGTCTTCGCAGAACTTGCGGAAATGCTTGCCTGCAAACTGGGTCCCGTTATCCGTGACGAGCACTTGGGGGATCCCGAACCGACAGATAATGTGCTTCCAGAAGAATTGTTGAGTCTGCTGCTCGGTGATCGTAACTAGTGGCTCCGCCTCGATCCATTTGGTGAAGTAGTCGATGGCAACTATAAGGAACTTTCGTTGCCCCGTCGCCTTGGGAAAAGGGCCTACCAGATCCATCCCCCACATTGCAAAGGGGGTTGGACTGGCCATGGATCGTAGGTTTGCTTGGGGAACCCTCTTGATGGGGGAGAATCTTTGACAGGGGCCACATTTCTTGACGAGATTTAAAGCGTCCTGCAGCATGGTGGGCCAGTAGTACCCGTGGTTCAAAGCCTTTCGTGCGAGCGAACGGCTTCCCATGTGACACCCGCCAATCCCCTCGTGTAATTCTTTGAGAGCATATTCGGCTTCACCGGGAGTGAGGCAGCGGAGATAAGGCCGTCCATCCGCGGTTGTGTAGGACCTTTTGAAGAGTGTTGAGTCGATCATTGCGAACCTTTCCGCTCGGGCCCGGACCCTTCTTGCTTCGGCTCGGTCTTCCGGGAGTTCTCCCTTGACGAGAAATCGTCTAATTGGAGTTGTCCAGTCTTCGGGGGGCTCTCCATCTTCGAGGCTCAGGACCTCCGGAATGTCGATACTGGGTTTTAGCATGACCTCGATCAGGACCGTGCGGTCGAGACCTTCGAAGGAAGAGGATGCCAATTTTGACAGAGCGTCAGCCTGGACGTTCTGCTCCCGAGGGATCCTCAAAACAGCCGACTCGTCGAAGGACGAGAGTAGGCGTTGAACTACACCTCGGTAACGAACCATACGATCGTCTCGGGCCTCGTACTCCCCAGTGATCTGGTTGACCACGAGCTGGGAGTCGCTGAAAGCCCTGATCTGTTTGGCACCGGCTTGATGAGCCAGGGTGAGCCCAGCGATCATTGCCTCGTATTCGGCCTCGTTGTTAGAGGCCGGGAAGTTGAGGCGGAGGCAATACTGCAGAAGAAAACCGTCTGGGCCTCGGAGGATGATGCCTGCTCCGCTGCCTGCCTCGCAGGAGGAACCATCGACGTAAACTTCCCACGTCTGGTCGCTCTCCGTGTTTGCAGGGTGCTCGGAGATAGTGCACTCCGTAATGAACTCTGCGAGCGCCTGCCCCTTGATTGCTGTTCTGGGCTGATAGCCAATGTCATATTGGCTGAGCTCAATCGACCATTTCACGAGTCGACCCGAGCTTTCTGGTTTGTAGAGTACCGCCTTCAGGGGTTGGTCCGTCAGCACTTGGACAGAATGAGATTGAAAATACGGACGGAGCTTTCGCGAGGCCATGATCAGGGCGAACGCTACTTTCTCCATCCGAGAGTACCTGGTCTCGGCATCGAGCAGGACCTTGCTGACGTAGTACACAGGCTTCTGTGATCCCTCTTCCTCCCGAACGAGAACGGCGCTGAGCACCTTCTCCGAGGCTGATAGGTAGAGCCAGAGTGGCTCTCCTGGTTCGGGCTTGCTGAGAAGAGGGGGGTTCGCGAGGTATTCCTTTAACTGGGCGAAGGCCTCCTGCTGCTGTACTCCCCACTCGAACCCGTCGGTGCTTCGCAGGGCTTTGAAGAAGGGAAGAGACTTCTCTCCGGACTTGGAGAGGAAACGGCCGATGGCCGCCAGTCTCCCAGTCAGTCGTTGGACTTCTTTGATGTTCCTCGGAGGGGCCATGTCCAGGATTGCTTGGATCTTTTCGGGGTTCGCTTCGATTCCCCTTTGGCTGATAATGAACCCAAGAAACTTTCCCGCGGAGACGCCGAAGGCGCATTTGCTCGGGTTAAGCCTCATGTTATGTGTCCGAAGTACCCCAAAGGCCTCCTCCAGATCGGAGACGTGATCCTCTCCCCGCCGGCTCTTGACGAGTGTGTCATCCACATACACTTCTATATTGCGCCCGATCTGTTCCTTGAAGACCCTGTTGACGAGCCTCTGGTATGTGGCCCCGGCGTTCTTCAGCCCGAAGGGCATGACTCTGTAGCAATAGAGCCCCTGATCCGTGACGAAGGACGTCTTGGCGATGTCGGGAGGGAACATGCGGATCTGGTTGTAGCCTGAAAATGCGTCCATGAAGGATAGGAGCTCGTGACCCGATGTTGCATCGACGAGAGCGTCGATCCTGGGAAGGGGGAATGGGTCCTTCGGGCATGCCTTGTTAAGATCCGTGAAATCAATGCAGATCCTCCAGCTCCCGCTCGCCTTCTTCACCATGACGACGTTCGCCAACCACTCGGGGTAGCTGACCTCCTGGATGAAGCGCGCGGCAAGGAGTTTATCGACCTCTGCATTAACCGCCTGTTGTCGCTCTGGCGCGAACTTGCGTCGCTTCTGTACCACTGGTCTCGAGCCGGGGATCACGCTGAGTTTATGCATGATGAGTTCCTCAGAAATTCCTGGTATGTCAGAGGGCTTCCAAGCAAACAGATCGACATTGCGCCGGATGCAGGCGATGAGGTCGGACTTGAGGCGAGGTGCGAGGGAGCGGCTTATTCGAAATTGTTTCGATGACTCCTCTGCCTCGAAGGAGACATCCTCCAGTTCGTCTGCCGACTCTGGCTCTGGCTGGGTCCTTTGGGGCTGCATTTCCACGGCGTCGAGGGGGAGCACTCCGCTTCCTATTGCTGTCATATAACAGGAGCGAGCTGCTTCTTGATTCCCTCGGACCACTCCTACACCGGTACTGGTGGGGAACTTCATCTTCTGGTGGTAGGCCGAGGGAACAGCCTGGAGGGAGCATAGGCCCGGTCGGCCGAGTATGGCATTATAGGCTGCCTTGATGTTGACAACCATGAAATCCATCGACTCGGTTCTCCGATTCGGGGCCGTGCCCGCCGTGACATCCAGTGTGACGATCCCCTCGATTGTCACCGGTACTCCAGAAAATCCGTGCAGGGTGTATCCGGCCGGCTTCAGTCTGCTTCGGGGGAGCTTTAGGTTCTCGAAAGCATCGAGGAACAGAATGTTGACCGAGCTCCCGTTGTCTACCAGGATTCGCCGAGCATCAAAGTTTGCCATGCTGAGATTGATTACGAGAGCGTCGCAGTGTGGGAGCCGAACCCCCTCCAGGTCGTCACCCGAGAAGGAGACGGGGAGTGGTTGGATTTGAGGAGTGAGAGGCCCTTGGACGGCGTTAACGTCCCGGATGAACGCCTTACGGGAGGTGTTAGAATCCCCTCCCATGGGCCCTCCGTGGACGCAGTGCAGTATGGGTTGGTCGTCCGGTTCTTCCAGCTCCTGCTCTTGCCTGGGGAGTTGTAGGGGAGCTCGAGGAGGAGGTGAGGTTCTCCTGTTCCTCGTGTCCTTTTGCGGCCGAGCGTCATCTCTCTTATACTCCCGGAGGTATCCTCGCTGGATCAGTGCCTCGATTTCATCTTTCAGGGCACGGCAGTGATCTGTGTCGTGCCCGTTGTCTCGGTGGAAGCGGCAGTAGAACCGCTGATCCCTTTTCTTGCTAGTGTTATTGGACGGTCGAGGGGGGTACTGAACGAGGTCTCTGTCTTCGATCGCAAGGAGTATGGAGGACACATTTTGTGTGAGCGGGGTATACCTTTCGAAGCGAGGAACCGGCGGTACCTTCTTCATGGTGCTCCCATCCCTTGGGGCCTTTTTCGAAGGCTCGACTTCCTCGGCCTTCCGTTTCCCTTTTCCGAGTGCTTCCCTGGATTCGTCGGGGTTTAGGGCTTCCTCTGCCCTGATGTAGTTCTCGACTCGGTTGAGGAGGTCGGGAAAATCGATCGGGGGCTTCTTTGCCAGAGAAGCTTTCAGCTGTCCATGACGGACGTTGTGCCGAAATGCCGCGGAGGCGACGCCCGGATCGAGAGAGGAGACTGACCTCGCTTCCGCCGTGAATCTCCGGACAAACGCCCTGAGTGATTCCCCCCCTTCCTGTTTGAGCCCAAGTAAAGAGGCGCTCGTTCTTTCGGCCTTCCGGCTGGTTACAAAATGGGCGAGGAAATTGCCTTCCAGTTGATCAAAGGAGTAAATGGAGCCGGGGGCGAGTTTTGAGAACCACTCACGAGCCGGACCCCGAAGGGTGGCCGGAAAAGCTCGGCACAGCAGAGGGTCCGATGCGCTGTGAATCATCATGAGGGTTTTGAAACCCTCCATGTGATCAGCAGGATCCCCTTCGCCGTTATAGGTCTCGAACTGTGGGGGTCGGAAGTTCCGAGGAATTTCTGCTTGGATAATGAGGGCGGAAAAGGGGGGTCGGACAGGTTTGTACCCCTGACCGGCTCCGACACCGTCGCCCATATGATCGATTCGGTCCTCCATTTCTTGGAGGCGCCTTAAGAGCACGCCCTCGACTTCGGGTTGGATTGTTGAGGAGCGAGAGACGCTGGCCTCAGCGTCTAACCTGGTTTGGGAATGGCGTGCTTCCTCCCTGGGGGCCCGTTGGAGAGCCCCAAGGATCTCCCTTCGGAAATCCTGAAACTCCTGCTGAGTAACAGGAGCTCCCTCAGCTCGGGCCGGTTGGACCAGAGGTTGCCTCCCGACTCGGCTGAGTGCTGGCCTTCGTTCTTCCGGCGGTGGCCTAGGACGGTTCGGGGCCGAGTTGGAAGCGGCCCTTTCCCTACTACGGTCGGCGTGCCGACTGGAGATTATCCCTCGAAGGTCAGATTGGATTGGAGGAGTGGGGGCCCGCTGGGATCCCTGACGGGAGGCCCTATGCTTTGATGTGCGCGGCCCGGCGTTGGTATTTGATGGGAGTGTGTCTCGTCGGTTGACGGAGGACGCAGCCCCCTTGCCTTTGGAGGCCATGGGAGTTCGGCTATCGAGGTACCTCGGCCGTAGGACTCGGTCGGCTTCCGAAGTAGCGTTCCCACAGACGGCGCCAACCTGATGCGGTTTGTTTCTGGGAGACGTGTGGATGCACCAGGTGTGAGTTCTTACTCGATTTGTATTGAAGGAGAAAGCTTCTTCAGAGGCGACCCTCGGCTGGCCGAGCGGTACCTGCGACAGGCTGGAGTGAGGTGGATGTCTGGGCTCGGATCCGAGGTCTGGTGTACCTGCAGACGGTCTCGAAACACCGGGGTTGGTTCCGGTGGCAGACCCTCCGACGATCTAGTCAGTTACTTTAAGATAAGAGCAACAGTAACTAGGGTTTAAAGGAGAAAAGATTGATTACCTCTTTAAGAAAGGAGAGGGCCTGGTATTTATAGAAGTTTCCAATCGGGTCTAGACCCGTTTGGGGCTGGGCCGGACCCGGTTACCCGATTGGCTGAAGCGGTGGAAAGTCGGGCGGTATAGGGCTGACGTGGCAGGTGCCGGAGTGGTTTCCGGGCTGACGTGGCAGATCTCCGGGCGGTTTTCCGGTGTTGACGTGGCTGATCTGGAGGATCAGGAAGGACGCGTATCCTGAGGAGATCTGGTGGCTCAGGGTGAGCCACGCTTTATTCCTGACCCATATCAGGGCCCTTCAGTTGTAAGCCACGTTATCACAAATCCAAACTAACAGCAGAAGCTCCCTTTTGCTGTATTCATTTTCCAATTAACGTGGCCCCCCCCTATGCACCATTTAATACCATTTCAACACTATATTCACCATATGCCAACCTGCATATAACCTTCTACAAACAACACTTTTTCCCAACTTTATTATTTATATATATACATTTGCCCGTGGGCACGTGCCTACGGTACATCGTCGGAACGATACAACACACGAAAAGCCCTGTAAACAGTAAAACATCAATTATGTGGTTCAAGTTTGAATAGTATGACAATAATTAGTTGTAAATAAAAGTCCATGTTTCTATTAGTGAATGTTAAAAAATAATTATAAATGAGAATGTAAAATCCAACTTCTTAGAACTTTAAGAGTGGAAAATGATGAAATTTAACTTGTTGAAGAGATAACCAGTCAAAAAAAACTTGTTGAAGAGATATTTGCTATTTTCAATATAACATGTGCAATAAAAAGCATAAAAATTATGAAAATTTTACAAACCTGAAATCTTAAAATCTAAATTTCTAAATAAGTTAAGAAAGAATGGGAGAGAGAGAAAGAGAGAAATATGAAAAAGTGAAGAGAGAAGAGAGAGATAGTTTTAAAGTAATGAGTTTTTAAGTTTTGGGGGAAAAAATTTAATTTTGGGGTTTGAAATTTTTAGGCGAGAAAATATGTTTTGTGAGAATCAATCTAGGCCATTGGTTTTAGGGGAGATTGAATGAGAGGCACTTGATAGCTTTCTTTGTAATTTATTATATATATTCTTTGTAATTTATTATATATATATATATATATATATATATATATATATATATATATATATATATATATATATATATATATATATATATATTCTATAGCTTTAGAAATTACGGCCTTTTAGGAAGAGCTTATTTCATTAAGACAACGATAGAGCCACTAGGATTGTTGGCAAAGACTTTCGGATATATTTGTAAAATGCCATCTACCGAGCAAATTTGTTTCAGGTTTTTGACATTGGGGTTCGTTTAACTCCGCTAATGGAGTCGTTGTCCACTATCCACCTTCCAAATCACAGAGAACTCAATGCAGTAAGTCCTAATTGAAAGACACCCTAATTTTATTTTTTCAATTTTTTTATTGCTTTTTAATCATGTACTTTATTTTTTACTACAGGTATTTGATTATTGCAATATGCAGGTTTGGGTTAATCTCCTAAGATGAGGTGACGATGAGGAACTGTTTTTATAAATTTAATATTTAATTTAGGGTATGGAGTTTTTGCGTGCCAACTGTTTGATCTAATGACTGGCTGTGTTTATCTGCTAAGTTTGTCGAATTTTATCATTTGGGCTGTTCATTATGAATTATAGAGAAGAGATCACTCACAGGTTTTGCGTATTATTATTAGATGAGAATCGTTTCCGAAATACCACTTTACTTGTACATGCCTTACTATGAATAGCGATTTGCTTTACGTGTTATCTTACTGCATTTCTTACTATGACTTAGCGATTTGCTTCGGGAATTACAGTTTCTGTTGTATGACACACACACACACACACTCACACACACACACACACACACACACACACACACACACACACACACACACACACACACACACATATATATATATATATATTTTTTTTTTTTACATGCTGAAAACTTCATAGAGATTTTTATAAATTTAATTATTAATTAAGGGTTTTGAGGTTTTTCCTACCAACTGTTTGATCGTATGCCCGAATGTGTTTGTTTGGTACATTTCTTAGATTTTATCATTTAAGGAGGCATTGTTCATTAGGAATGTTGGAGAAAAGAACCCCCAGCAGGTATTTGCATAACTTATTCTTTCTTTTCTTCCAAAAAAAATAATAATAATATGATCAGCTGATCACTCAAGCCTTGGTTTTTTCCCCCTTAGAGACGATGAAAGAAGAATGTGAGGTAACTTCCTCAATACCTGAAGCAAAAAAAATTAAGCGAGACTTACATATATCTTGGAGTTGATCTGCTAGACAAGATGCTTGTTTTTATCCAAACAAGTGAGTTTCAGGTATGCTAGGCTTCTTGATAAGTTTACTATGTATGATAGTATTATGCAGTTTAAAGACTAATTATTTTCCCTTTCTTATAGTTAATGAAGTTTTCTATCATCCTTATTCATGACATTAATAATGAGGTATGCCCATCTGAATTTTAGAGGGAGGCTTTCAAGTTCAATGCATATCCTGCAAACTGGGAAAGGCTGAAGGTACGCACAATATAAGTACAAATTTATCATTGTCTAATAAGATGTTATTTCATTATAATATAAAGCTGTGCAGAGCCTAAACTCATGTCACATTGTTGCACCCATTCTGTTCAAAACCAGACTGTACTTATGAACTATGAATCATTATAACAATATAATAGAGAATGGGTTACAAAATGGTTATCGGGTTTGCATGCATGATAATATTGTATCATGAGAAGTAGAAATGTAATGGCATCTTGAGCTACAAATCACATAAACAAGTATATAAAACTACTTGGTTGTCAAAAAAATTTATAGTAAGATTTTTCCAAGAATCAACCATCATTTTCTAATTTTTTTTTATCCATGACAACGTGTGATTTCTTACTTTTACATTTCTTTGAAAAAGGAGATGGAGAGTTGATCCTTGAATTCTATTCTGACTGCAGAGTGCAAATCGCTTTCCCTTCCTCCTTATCTCCATGGTGAATCCTAACAAGATCTTCTCCATGCCTTCATTTTTCCTTCAAAACTCCAGCCCTAAAACTAAATTTTCTTCGTCAAAACTCACCAAACTATCGGAAATGTTTTAATCCTCAGGGGATCACCCACAGCTAACATCAAGATGGATGAAAAGGTCATCAATGTCACTCCCCCAAGCCATTCTGAAATAGAGGAACCAAAACATGCAGGTTAATCCAGTAAATCCTTGCTTACAAGTAAAAGCCTAAAAATTTTGGTTTCTCTAACTTTCGGTTATAGGGTTTTTCTCTATATAATCTACTAAGTTAGTCTTCCTTATTGTGCATTGTAATATAGTGAAATATCTTACAAAAAGTTGAGACTCTTCAAACTAGATTTATAGATTGGTAGGAGCGTTAGTTTTTACTATAGTTCTACAAAAAATAAATTCCTTGTGCATTTCTTTATATCTTATCCTAATCAATATTTATTTTTTATTTTTTTTGTGAGAATCCTAATAAGTAGTTAATAAATTAACTTGAAATGATTATAGACAAACCAAACCATGCATGAGAAGTTTATGGTGCATCAAGGAACTGGTTGGTCTCCTCAAATGGGAAAGTGGATTGAAGTTGGATGCTGCGAGAAATTTGAAGTGAACGTGAGAAAGACGACCACGTTATGCAGTAAGATTTTTAATTTTTTATTTGAAAAAATGCTTTAATCAAATGTTTGCATAATAACATATATATATATATATATATATATATATATATATATATATATATATATATATATATAATCAATATGCATTGTTTATATTAAAGTGGTACATTGTCCGTTAAGGGCATTTCTTAGAGCATCCACAATGGTTTAAGCTAAATAATAGCAAAATGCATAAATAGAAATAACAATTCGTCACAAAGTGGACAAAAAATAGAACACACAGAACTTAAAGTTTCGTCGGAACAAAAAAACAAATTAAAAAAATATATTTTTTGAATTGTACGAACATTTTTGTATAAAAGCAAAGTCTCCTTGCTGACATCGACTAACTCATGATTAATCCACCAAACTTGATGATTAAGTGGCCTAATTATGTAAGTAAGTTTAATTAATTAACTAAACAATTATCCTCCTAAACTAATTAACTAATTTAACACGTATGTCCGGGATTTTTGTTTTAATTCACAAAGGTCTTCCGACGAAACTTGAAGTTTCGCCCGATGCATTAAAAATAATATAAAATATTTCGAACGAAACTTGGCATTTCTTCCTGTATAACATGCTTATTGCTATATCCTCTCTCATATATAGCAATATACTATAGCGAGATTGGGATAAAATGCATAAATAGCACACGATTGCAGCGCAAAAAATGCTATAAAATGCATAATATGCAAATATACCACGTGACTGGGGATGCTCTTAACCCACCAAACTTAGTTTAGAAATTTCAGATATAAAAAGTCTGAATATACCCCCATTCAATTCATTTCAATGAGCACAAGTTTGGAATTGAAGTTTTTTTATGTGAAGAAATTCTTAAATTGGACAACAATGTAGCGCCCCGATTTTCGATACTGGAAAACCGAGACACAAGCCAAGATCTTTGCTTCAATTAGTCACAATACACAGAAAAAAACAGGAGAATTTAAAACTTTTTATTCAATACACAATATGTTACAAGTCTGAATACTGTACAACTGTAATACTTTACAATAGAGTTACAATATTACCTTTACATTTCTAAGTATTACAACCCTTAACATCTTACATCAGAGTACCTCTTAACTAATGCAGAATCAATACATATTTTGCAGCGGAACTAAACTTAATACTGACTCCTTGCTTTCCTTGCCTTGAGTCCTCCTGAATATCGCCTTTGTACCTCGGCGATCCAGTACCTATGGAAGTGGGGACGTCAGTATTCACTGACGCTTAAAGGCTGATCATATAGCAGCGAATCTTCCAAACCATATACAAAATATACAAACATAGTAATGGTGTCGGTGTAGTTTAAGTGTACGTGAGTGCTATGACTAGACTCTAATGCGATACTTAAGTAGAACTAGGACACTCCTATTCTAATATCCGGGATTTGAACCCGCGTTATGAATTGTAACTGTACACAACCCGTTCCTGACACCCACCCACGGCAGTTCAGGAATTAACAGCGCGAGATACGCAACCCGTGTCCTCAACTTGTGAGACGGCACCGTACGTATCCCTTTGACGGGAAGGTAGAACTAGGATGCTTCCTATTCTAATGTCAGCAAGTCTCCGAAAGTAACATGCAGCCCATAAATACATGCGACTCCATCTCAAGCCGTTTCTCCATATATAGGGATTGAACCCGCGTTATGAATTCTAATTGTACACAACCTGTTCCTGACACCCTACACGTGACTCGCGAGGCTGCAGATGTGGTCATGTGCCACTGTTGCATTTTGCCCGTGGTGTCTATGTTCGCCACCGCGACCCGGCTAACCGGACCTCACTCAAATTAGACGATCCCGACGTATCGGGTGTCATTACAAAAACCAAACCATAGAGTTTCGCAAGCGCAGGGTAGCACGAAGCCTACCCTGTGGCACTCTCTGGGGTATCGCAAGCGCAGGACTGCACAATGCATCCTGTGGCACCCCTAGCCACGGTACCTCAGGAATTAACAGAGCGAGATACGCAACCCGTGTCCTCAACCTGTGAGACGGCACCGCACGTATCCCTTTGACAGGAAGGCACAACCCTGTACACCACCTATGATCTGCCTCAAGAGACGAGTTAGTGTCGGGGCCCCCTACAACTGACTCCTCTCTCCCGGCAAAAGTTAAAATGATCCTTGTAAGTCACTATCCTAGTGATGTCCCTGACTTGAACAATCCTAGGGACGACAGTATTATCCACAACGTGCTAGGCCTTAAGTTAGGCTTCGCAAGACAACTCTACTAGGCCGCTCAACCTAGACTTACCAGAATCCCTCAGGACCCGGTTCGTGGCTCATCGATCCAAGACTCGGGTAACAATCTCTCTCTCAATCATCACTACCCCTAACTCGGATTCTACCAACACTCTCGGCCCACGGTCAACCTACATTGGTTAAGATCCGTCAACGTCCGAGGTGAGATCTATCCGTTTTGCTCTAAGGAGGTAGGATGTGGTCT
Organism: Hemerocallis citrina; assembly: GCA_017893485.1. Taxonomy (NCBI): domain Eukaryota; kingdom Viridiplantae; phylum Streptophyta; class Magnoliopsida; order Asparagales; family Asphodelaceae; genus Hemerocallis; species Hemerocallis citrina. Next base: position 46,501,543 of record CM030361.1, read on the forward strand.
TGATGGTCGATAGCCCTAGGGTGGTAACATCACCCTAGACGAGCGCAACGAACTGTGTACTAGCTAACAAGCTATACACGAGTAACAACCACATCCGAGCCAACTAAGCTACATATGAAACAATAACTACCTACGAGCCAGGCGGGCCTCGTAGGAGATAACCGCATACATACCAGCCAAATAAGCTGCGTATGAGACCAACAGCTACGCACGGGCCGGTCGGGCCACGTACGAGACAACAACCTACATACGAGCCAACTGAGCTACGTATGAGACCCACAGCTACGTACGGGCCAGTCGAGCCACGTACGAGCACGACCATGTGCAAACAACCATACAGGTAATCAATCATAGAAGCAACCAAACGTGCTTACTAACAAACTTAATCTTCTACTATTAGAAGCAACAGAAGAATCTACTAGTAATCTATGATCGGTATTGTACTAGGGAAGAGCCGAAGGCGACCTAACGGCCTTTATCGGACTAACTATCCCTAGTGGTCTTCCCAATCCTTCTTACTTCAACCTATAATGTCTTAGGCGTGACATACACCCGTAGGCATCTTCCTAAGGTAATCCAATTACAAAATAGAATTACTCACCATCACACTCCTAAGTATGAATGTGATTAATGCTTGTGCTTACATCGAGCTTAAGCATAAAATCACTACGACCTAGACATAGAGTCTACTATAGTCAAGCGAGCATGAAAGCTTACTACTTATCTTGACTAATCACCATAACACAAGCATGGATAGATAACTATTATAACATACAATCATTCCAAGGTATAGTAGATATTCTAACATTACTCTAGCATAGCATAGAATCCAACGTAAATCACTACAACTAGCCATGGGTAGTTTCTTTACCCTAAGCATGAACATCCTAGTATGGGTATCCTTAACTTGATATGATCAATAGTTTGCATGATCCCTACTTACTTAGTCATGAATCATAGTCATTCACTAACGTAGTATACACTTCTCTACCATTTATCTAGCATGGTATACAATTTGCATATAATTTGAACTAGCATGATATGCCAAATACTTACAATTAAGCTAGCATGATGTATCGCTTTCCAACAATTAAACTAGCATAGAATCATGGTAGGAAGAAGTCCTACAACCTCCTAAACATAAAGCATGATGGGGTAATTTTAATAAACATTCTACAACTAATCAAGCATAGAATCATGGTAGGATATTTTTATAAGTAATCCTACAACTAATTGAGCATGAAGATGGCTTCTAAATATTTTTAGAACCAAAGCTACAACTAATTAAACATGGTAAACATGGTAGAACATTTTTACAAGCAATCCTACAACTAACTAAGCATGGATATGGCTTCTAACTATTTTTAGAAATAATCCTACAACATGAGTAGCATAAACATGGCTTCTAATTATTTTTAGAAATAATCCTACAACAATTGAAGCATAAACATGGCTTCTAAATATTTTTAGGAATGAGCCTACAACATGTAAAGCATAAATATGGCTTCTAATTATTTTTAGGAATAATCCTACAACATGAGTAGCATAAACATGGCTTCTAATTATTTTTAGAAGTAATCCTACAACAATTGAAGCATAAACATGGCTTCTAAATAATTTGAGAAGTAATCCTACAACACTTGAAGCATAAACATGGCTTCTAAATAATTTTAGAAGTAATCCTACAACACTTGAAGCATAGATATGGCTTCTAAATAATTTTAGAAGCAATCCTACAATATCTTAAGCACAAAACATAAAGGAATATTTTTAGAAAATATCCTACAACATTCTACTACTACTACTACTTCTATTTTGATCAACACATACACACAATTATCTACTATTACTACTACTTCATTCACAATAAAAATCACCACATACAACTATCTATTACTACTACTACTTTATGGACATAAACATACTACTACCTTATTAATTACATACATGCTACTACTACTTCATTTATTACAGACTACTAATTACATACATGCTACTACTACTTCATTTATTACATACTACTACTTATTATTTAGCATACTACTACTTAGTTGCTTACTAACCTCATTTATTACTAGTGATAAAGAGAGGATTATTTTATTTAAGATAGCTACAACTAGTGGGTAAAATAAAAGAAGATCTTTTTGATTAATAGCTACAACTAGTGATTAAGAACAAAAGAAGATCTTTTTACTTTGTTAGCTACAACTAGTGTTTAAGAATAAAAGAAGATCTTTTTAATTTATTAGCTACAACTAGTGTTTTAAAATAAAAAGAAGATCTTTTAAATTTATTAGCTACAACTAGTGTCTTAAAATAAAAAGAAGATCTTTTTAATTTGTTAGCTACAACTAGTTGGTTAAAAATGAAAAGAAGATCTTTTTAATTAATTACAACTAGTGGTTAAAAATAAAAGAAAGATCTTTTTATAGTTTCTACAACTAGTGATTAAAAAGAAAGAAAGATCTTTTTATAGTTTCTACAACTAGTGATTAAAAAGAAAGAAAGATCTTTTTATAGTTTCTACAACTAGTGATTAAAAAGAAAGAAAGATCTTTTTATAGTTTCTACAACTAGTGATTAAAAAGAAAGAAAGATCTTTTTTGATTACTTCTACAACTAGTGTTTAAAAAGAAAGAAAGATCTTTTTGATTAATTAAGGTCCTACAACCCACAATGGTTGTAAAATGAGTGCTCATATGCTTATGTTTAAGTCCTACAACCACTCATGGTTGTATGTTCAACATTATGCAATGTGTAAGTTTCTTTAGTCCAATAACATACAACAACAACTACCATAACAAAGCTATGATCTTTACAAGCTAGTAGTTACTACTACTACCTTTTTACTCTTACTTCTTACTACAACAATACACCCAACAAAACTTAAAGAAAACAAAACAAGAGGATGAGAAGAAGAAGTCAAACAACCATACAAACAACAAACAAACAAACAAACAAACAAACAAGAAAGAATCAAGTGAAGAAACCCCCACCTTCCCTAACTTGTTGGAAGAACTTGCTAGCTATTTCTTCTCCTTCCCCTAGCTTTCTTTTTGAACTCTTCTAAGACCCTACAAAACAAAACTCTCAAAGTTAATTGTTCTCTCTTTCTTTTCCTTTCTTTCTTTCTTTCTTTGGTTTTTCTAAAATGAGAGAAGGAGGTGAATGAGGGGTGTTTTATAGAAAAGAAAGGAGGTGGTGAGTGCACCAAAATGGCACAAAATAAACCCCAAGAAGAGGTGGCCGGCCAAGCATAGGGGAGTAGGGGGGTGAGTCTTAGAGTGGTGAGGTGGAGGGAGGTGTTATGTGAGGGGAGGTTGTTTCTAGAAGGGTTTAATCCTAATCTTGTGCATACAACTCTCTTTTAACCTTCTAATCAAACCCTAATTCTCTAATTGAGTAACCATGACAAGCACAAGTGTATTGTCCTAAAGTACATACTATATAATATACTAAGTGTCATACAATTATGTGTATGTGTACATGTATGTGTATACAAACAATCTTTTTATAAAATCCTCATAAAATTCCCAAAAATAATTTAATTTGGAAAATAATAGTAAAATGAATTTTATTACCAATTCGGAGAGTCGCGCTATCAATTTGATGCGCTTTGGTTGCGCATCGACCGATAGTTGCGCGTAGGTACTGTTTGCGGGCAAACCGGAGAAAAATCGCCAAAATAGTCCGACTTGGAATTAAAATAAAATAATAATAAAATAATAATAAAATAATAATTTATATGAGTTAATATCTGTCCGGGATATTACAAACAAGCAGCTCAATTTTCTTAGATTATTTTGAGAGGATTGGTGAAGGTTGTGGGGATAACAATCATAAAAGATTCTTACTTACCATTATTCTGAAAATTATGAATGAAATGAAGGGATTCAAAAATCAAAAGATATCACTGCATATCTTATTATATGATTGATAGACAAGATGGTTAAAGTTGACCACTTCTGAATATCAGGTGAACAATCTATTAGTCATGCTATTGTGGACAATATTAGTCTAAGAAAGAGAAATGCTAAACCTTAATAATGAATAGATTTTTCTGCTTGCACTATGAAATATATAATAACTCTTCAAGCAATAACTAATTCCGTTGAGAATGCTGAGTTTAATTTTTGTTCATTCTTTGCTTAAATTATATTATCATATTATTTGATTATCTTTTTGAAACATCGTTATGAAAATAACTTCTATGAAATTTGCTAGCTACGTACCCATAATATTGAGACCTCTCATATGATTCTTAATCGAAAATCTTACACATTGTATGTATTATTTATAACTTCAGATAGTAGGACTTTGAATATGATGCTCAAAGATGTCAATGTTTAGACTTTATTTTACTAAGGTTTTTTCCCAGAATATATCCTCATAATATTTTCTTTTCCATATGACATTCTTTTACTCTTATACTCAGAGATTTATAGAAAGATGATTGATTATATGATCTTATACTACCAAAAGGTTATGTTACTTTTTACAGTGAATATTAGGGGTAAATCTCAGTTCATTTCATATGATGGTTGCAAAATGGAAGGTCAAGTATTACAATTTAAGGACATTACTTTACCGGTGGGAGAAAAAAAAACTATTAAACAATCAAAAATATAAACTAGGAAGTTGCACAACATCAGTATAAGAAAGAGCAATGCTAAACCTTAATAATGAATAGATTTTTCGGTTTGCACTGTGAAATATATAATAACTCTTCAAGCAATAACTGGTCAAGTTGAGAAGGTTGAGTTTAATTTTTGTTCATTCTCTGCTTAAATTATATTATCATCTTATTTGATTATATTTTGAAACATCGCTATGGTAATATCTTTTATGAAATCTGATGCTCATCATAACATTGAGACCTATGATATGATTGTTAAATATTACACATTGTGTGTACTATTTATAAATGGGAAAAAGGGATATGTGCAACTTGCTCATTTAGTAAATGAGTAAGTGATTATGTGTCATGCATGTGATACATTGGACAACTGACTTTTTTAAGAATTTTTTAATCACATGCATGCCACATCATCAATTGCGTATTTACTAAATGAGCAAGTTGCTCATACCCATTTTTCCCTTTATAAATTTATATAGTAGGACTTTACATATGATGCTCAAATACGTCAATGTTTAGACTTTATTTTACTAAGGTTTTTTGACAGAAGATACCCTCCTAAGATTTTCTTTTCCAAATGACATTCATTTGCACTCATATTAAGAGTTTTGAAGACGTACGATTCATTATATGATCTTTTAATGCTAGAAGGTTCTGTTACTTTTTCTGTGAATATTGGAGGTAAATTCTCATTTCATTTCATATGCAATGCTGCATTCAGTTGGGTGCAAAATGGAAGGTCAGGTATTACAATTTATTGACATTTCTTTTACCAATGGGGTTGAAGCTTTGTTACATCAACCCATGTATATAAAACACCATATTGTTACTTTTTTCTTTTTCCATTCTTCAATCGAACAAGGATTATTAGTTAAGAATAAATTATTTCACATATGTAATCAAAATAATCAGAATTTACTTTATTTTATGCTAAAACAAGATGCATCATCAGCTATTTCGTAATAGTTCTAGAACATATTAAGAATAAGGTATAATATGTTATTTCCATAATTTTAAAAATAATTAAGAACTAATTACCTAATTCTATATGCAGGGAAAAAATGTTGAAGAAGTGATTAAAAGATCAACAAATGCATTGGAGAATTTTTATCTTAAATCATAGTATGTCACGCATGGAAGAACAACTGCAATAACATTGGCTGGATGCAAAATAAAAAAAAAGATGAACAAGAAGTTACGAGCGATTTTAAGTTCAAGAAAGTTAAAAGTAAAAAATGATGATTGATCTAATGAAAAATAAGATGATATGAGTTTAAGATTTACTAATTTGTTATTTTTTAATATTTTTTAAATATATTTTATGTTTTAGATTAGACAATTATTTACATGTTATTTTGTATTTACGCAAGACTATATATAATATTTAGATTCTTTAATATTAAAATTTCAATTATGTTATGTACATAATTAATATATAATGATAATACAATATACTTCTTAATGAAATTTATTCTATGATTGATTTGCACAAAACATTATTTAATATTCAACTAACGAGTCCACCAAGCAACGTGCACTTGGTGCACGGGAAATTTTATAATAATAATAATAATAATAATAATAATAATAATATACATACTATTATATATACATACATACTGTAAACATCTTATATACATACATACTGTATACGTACATAATGTATACATATATATATATGTATAAAAATACAAGTTGGGAAATGAAAAAATTTATCTAAGAAAACAGGTTTTTTCTGTTTCAAAAAATTCATTTTAAACATAGATTTTGAGTGCAAAATTTTAAAATGAGTTTTCAACAAATTTGTATCCAAACAAAGTTATCCTGTGTTTTGATTTAAAAAATTGAAAACTGTTTTTGAAACTCGATCCAAACGCACCCTTAACATTCGAAGCACCACTACATTGAGCATGCATCGAAAGACCAAGTGAAAAATGGAATTAGAACTGGGGGTGCTGTTGTCAAAAAACAACTCGATCATTTGTGTTCCCAAAGCTGCTAAAGGAGTTCACACCTGAACATAAAAGGCCGAGTCATCGCATGGGGAGTCACCAAGCCATTGGTTGATGATGAGATTAGGCTGATTTAGTTGTAAGGAACTGAGCATGAGCTGAGAGTTCGTCCAAACTTTAGCAAGAGGGCATCAATATAAGAGAGAGTCCGTTGTCTCGCGGTCCTCCTTACAAAGAGGGCATCTGTGATCGAAACTTGCTATGAACGGGCTTCTACAATCACATGTCATCAGCATTGTTCGGTACTCGGTAGCTTCCAAAATTAAATTATTTTTATTTTTTTAAAACGCGTACACCGCACGCGCTCAACAAGGCATCCGCGGCCGCAGCAAATCTGAGCGCAGCCCCCACTCATAAATCTCGCGAAAATCCCAAAATCTACAAATCAGCATCAGCGAATTTAGCACCCACCACCAAAACCCGTCTCTCTCTCTCATTCCAAAATATCAAATCTATCAAATCAAATCGCCATGTCTTCTGCAACAATCCAACGCGGCCAGGTAACCCCTTCATATTCCCCCAATTTCAAAACCCTAATTATTTCCCTCCTTCTTTTCCCTTTAATTCATCACATCTTCTCGATTTGAAGGTCGATCTCGTCGATTTCATCGATTGGAGGGGCGTCGAGTGCCTCAACCACAAGTCCACCAACGTTCTCGCCAATGCCCTCAAACAAGTCAGTCAAATAACTTCTCCTATTTCTTCTTCGTCTTCGTCTTCGTTAATTGTTTTGATTGAGTTTTTAATCTTGTCCTGTTTGTTTGATTTTTGTTAGGGTTATCGCGAGGACGATGGGTTGCATTTGGAGAGTGATGCGGATGAGCAGCTGTTGATTTATATTCCTTTTATGCAAGTTGTGAAACTGCACTCGGTTGTCATCAAAGGGCCGGAAGAGGAAGGTATGATCGTAAAATCGCAATCTTGTTCTCTTTAATGGTTTCGTTATCCCGTGCGAAAGATTATAATGCGATATTTATTTAATGTTGTTGTGAGTGCGTGTATGTAACCTATGTGATGTAACATTGTGTGTTAGGAGAAGGGGGGTACAATTTAACTGTGAAGTGGGAGTTTTTTTTTGTTTTTTTTGTTTTTTTTTGTTTGTCATAAACGGTGGGTTGAATGTCCCCGTGTTTCATTAAAAAGAATCTAACAAAACATAGAACAAAAAATAAGGCTTATGAACTTCAGATCCCAATAGACTGGGTCCTGAAACTCATACACCCCAACCACTAAACAACAAATACAACAAAATCTAATCCTACTAATCGGCCGGCCTCGCCAGAGCCAATTTTTCATGCCAATTTGAGCTCATTCTCTCTCCGTCCCTTGCTTGTTCATCGTTTATCCTCATCGTCGCTCGCAACAACACCTCCGTCGCCCCCAGCAATGCCCATACGTCAACTTCAAGCACCATATAAGAGAAACCACAGACACTCCACCAATCTGACATCTTCCTGTATAGATTGAGTCCTCGTTCTCATTCCCTCGCTTGATCCTCATTGACTCTCACCGCTATCTCGCAACGAAGACTGTCGTTGCTCCTGCCGACCCTACTACTGCCACCACCACCACTTCCAAGTCCCTTGACATGAGAGAGACCTTAGGCACCCTTCACTTTGACCTGAATAGGACAAAGTAGAGCTCAAACTATAAATTTGCCTGACTACCGTCGACCCACAAACTAGAATTCATTTCGTTGCTAATTGTAAATCAATTATAATTTGGATATTTAGGGAGAAGAATCATTTGGATGTAAGGGAGTGCCACCGAACACAACAAAGATTCGAATTTCAAAAACTAATTTGAAATTCAAAACAGTCCCCACTGTCTCATCACTCCCAATTCCAATCCCCCGAGCTACTCTCCCTGCACTCCCTATCACACCCGGTGGCGACCACCGCCGCCGACTCCCACACCCGTCGCGCATGCCCCGACGTCAGGCCCCAACTCCCGACCACCTGACTACACCGGCAACCATCGCAGACCACGCCCAAACCTCGGCCACTTCGATCCGACCAAAGAGCCATCTGGCGCCTACGAGCTTGTCGCTTGCAGTCTTCGTCGCCCCTAAACCATTAGCAACATTCGAGATGCCCCAAACTGCACCTGAAGTCATCCCCCATTGGCACTCGCGATCAGCGGCACCCCCTCGACGCCGTTGTCCGATCAGTCGCCTGGACGCGAACACTATCTCGAACCTCTAGAGCTCGGCTCTGCTATATGGTCGAAAAAGCCATGGAACCCCCAACAATAACGTTCAATGGTAGTGAATAGCAAGAGAGGGGGAGGCAACTAGGGAAAGAGAAGGAGGAGGACGAAAAAGAGGAGGAGAGGATGGGGCAAGGGACGGGTGGGGGCGGCGAAACCCTAGCCGCCACCCCCTCCTAGTTCAGATCTTTAGTTTGATTCTTTTTTGATTTTTTTGGGGGGAAGCTTTGATGGGGGTGAAGAGGGAGAGGCGGCACGGGTGGGTGGTTGAGGTGGGGCGACGGGTGGGTGGAGGAGGAGAGGTGGCTAGGGTGGAAAGGGAGTGGCGACGAGGGGATTAGGGTTTGAAGGGGGGAGGAGATTTTTGTAAGTGGGAGTTTGTTATGCTAGCACATGCGTTTAATGTGCTTTATTGTCTGTGCTAGTCACTACAAGTCTTATTTATTCTCTGTTGCTGGCATCAATTTTCTGTGAGTGTACAGATAGTTGTTGAAGTGCACACAGTACACGTAGGGGACCACAAACTATGTTCAGATAGCCGCAACAAGAAGTTCTTAGTTACGATGGCAAATATTATAGGGTTCTAATTATGTAGAAGGGGTCTGACTATTTTTTGTGATGATTTCTGAGATCAAATAAATTGTCTCTCAGATGCTAGATCCTTATAGTGTATAAATACTAGTATTTTTCACGTGCGATGCACGTTTTGATAAGAGTTTGAGGATTTTCACGTGCGATATACGTTTTAAGAAATAGTTTTGGAGTTGGACGTGTGTGCACGTAATTGGGAAAATATTTTGAAGAAAAAGCTGCAATTTGTACGTGCAATGTACGTGTTTATAAGTAGAATTTGGGTTGTACGTGCAACATATGTGTATGTTTAGTATTAAAAAAATATTATAAAATTGTTTCACACGTGCGTTGCATGTTTTAAATAGGTGATTTTTTTTATTTGTTTGTTTTTGTTGTAATTAATGGGAGAGTTGGAATTGCATGTGCAACGCACAGGTTTGTATGTTGACAAATGACAACCCTAACTCTCCCATTATAATATTAGAGATACTATCATATGTGACTTGACTAAACGTAAGTCCATAGCGGGAGTTTTGAGTGTCTTTTAATTTTCCTTTTATGCAAAAAAAATATTATTGAAGTTAGGAATACAATTAATAGTATTATGGTCTATTTATATATGTATACTTGTGTTTGCCTGACAGTCGGCATGTAAGGTCTCATCCATGGAAAAATTTCAAGCAGGGTTACCAGGCTGGATTGTGATGATCTACGTTGCACGGAGTAATGTTCTAAAAATCGGCCTGGGCGGCCACCTAGGCCCTCGGCCTTTTGAAAATTCGGTTTGGGTGTCTAGACGGGTCTAGGCCTGATCATCTTTGCTGTAGTTTTTGTTTCTTTTAAAAAAATTGTTTCTATTTCATTAAGTGATAATCGTAGTTAGAGACAACTGTATATAAAAGGAGATCATCATTTGAAGTTCATTGTATCAATTCTATAAACTGCCAAAAGAATAAAAAATAAAATAATATCAAAACTGTAAAAAAAATACAAGATATAATAGTACATTGATTCGATATTGTCAATTTTTTTTTCTTCATGTTCACATTTTAGTTTCATTGAGTACATCTTGGGTTTTTGATAATTAACAACATCAACACATTCTTGGTTATAAATGAAGTATCTGTGGTGGGGTAGAACCTCTCTTTCAAGTAGTGAATGCAGCAATTCCAAAAGCTTATTTTGATTTTGAAAATGATATTTTTTGAGACTTTGTAAAGCTCATCCTGCAATAGTAACGGGAAAAATCAAGAGTAAGAATGGGTAGCAATAAAGAACAAGATAATGCATGGTGGAACAACAAAACAAAACCAAAAGATAAATAAGAAAAAGAAAAAAAATTACCTAGCCACCTAGGCCCCTGCTTACAAGGTCTAAGCGCTAGCCCCCTTCGGCCACCCGACTACCGCCTAACGACTTTTAGAACATTGACATAGACACTTCAATTTGGTAGCTGTATCCTGTCTAACACGTGTTGGACATTCGTGTTGGACACACGAATCCCATGTGAACATGATATTTTAGGGTAGTTTTTCAAAATCCTCCGTGTGTCATTGTGTCCATGTTAGCATGTCCATGTCCGTACTTCTTAGGTGATGGACCTACCGTAATCGATACCCAACCTAATATTGTTTTTAAATCCATTACTGGCTTAAAGGACTCTTTTCTGTGTTCCATGTTCCCACTGCAGCAAGTTGGCTGCAGGCTTTTGATTAACCGGAGCCTATTTCCAACCTTAGGGGAGAAAAGAGAAGGTACTATAGGTGCTAACCAGAGATTTTTATGTTGTCACTCCATGGAAATTTAATAAGTTTGCGAGGAAGTAATTTTTTTTTTGCCTCGAGCCCGAATATTAAATTTACTCATTGGTTAGCTATTTACGTTAATAAAAGTATAAAAACACGGCTCAAAACATTATTTCTTTTAGAAAACATAACTGCTAGTGATCAACAAGTTATTGTACTGATGCATATGCCATTAGGTCCATTATGGCAGATAAAAGTATTTTAGGAAGCTTGTCTAGGCCGTCTTAAACTGATAAGGTGGTAGGTGTGTAGGTGACCAATCACTCAAATCAGTTGGAGCTTCTATGCTATTATGAGTATTTTTGTAGCCTTCCAGGTGCCCAAAGCATTAAGTTTGTTGGGGGATCTAAACGTGCACCTTCGATTAAGTTTATGTTGCCGTTGACTGGGGAGAGTGCATGAGATTCGAGTTCTGGTCTTCTATTTGCATGTTCTGTTTAGTCCTTGCTAGTTTTCCCTCACAGTTATCTTTAAGTAAAAACGCTAACTAGTAACTTATAGGTAGTAGATGATAATTACCAAATTCTCAAACTTATAGTGAAAGAAAAAGAATCAATGAAATATGAAAAGGGGAGAAAAAGGAAAGGAAAATGAATAACTTCTGTAAGATATGCTGTGGAAGGCAGGCATGTTAGAAGATTAACACAATTTCTAAAGGTCTTGAAAGATTCAATATCAAATTAGGAAGAACATTATTGTGATTTGTTTATGATATTCATAGTTATCTTGTTACAAATTGTAACTGGTTGCAAGTTTGAACCCCTTGGTTGATTATCCACTTGCACCATATGACACCAGAAAAAAAAGAAGAGAAGAATTGGCTCCAAAGGACCACCTAGGCAATTATTGAGATGATGTGATGCATATGCTTAGGAAAGAATCCTCCCTCTGAGGTAACATTTTTAATGACTGTCGTTATAATTCTTTGCATTTAATAAAAGTCGCGAAACAGTGGAATGATACCTCTAGTATTAAAATCTGAAATGAGGTACCTAATTGTATGAATTCATAATATGATAAATTGCTGATGTCATTACAAGAGATATTGGAATTTGGAACAGAAGAATGCAAGGATTACAAAGTATTTATGTCACTTTAAAGGTGGAGGATTAAAACTGCTACCACCTGCTTTGCCTACAAATGTTCGCCAATTTTTTACTCACCAAAATAAGGATCTCCTGAAGTCTGAATATGTATTAAAAAGACTATCAAGGTTTTGGTGGATTCCAGGTTGGCTTTGGAGACCGAGACAAATTTCATTTGGTTCTCCCCAACTAGTGCATCCGGCATCAAAGTGCTTAGTGTTTGATAATTATCAAGCTTATGGTTTCATGAGGCCTTAGGGATCATAATCAATAAATATCATGCTCATTGATATTTATCTACCTATAATCGGCCTACCAAGCTGGTTACCTTTATAATGGAGTTTCCCAGATGGCCCACATGATGTGGGCTGGGAGTTGTTAATAAGTGTTAAGGTTGCTTGATGTACATTGTTGTCCACAATCCAGTCTTTGGGTAAATTGTCTATTGACACGTAACTAATTGGATTAAGTTGGACAGAGTGTTGAGGAAAATTCTCATGTTTCTTGCTGCTGAATTTTCATATTTCCCTTGCAAAATACATTGCGGATTCACTGAAAAATGTCCATATTTCATTTTGCAGGCCCAAAGACCGTGAAACTTTTTGCAAACAAGGAGCATATGGGCTTTAGGTATCTATATTGGTTTTCAGGAATATCTATTTCTCAAATTGAAATCTCATGGAAATTTTATACATTTAGCTCATACAAGCTTGTAACAATTGTGACAACTCTTGCAGTAACGTTAGTGACTACCCACCAAGTGACTCATTTGAATTATCACCAGAAAACTTTGAGGTAATCTTGGTCATTACTTCTATGTATTTTTTGGAAAAGACGAATCCTTTTTTATTCTACAGTTTGCTTTCGCTGGTTATAGGTCCATTATGGGCAATTTATATTTTTAACTTTGTTCTTTTGTAGGGAAAGCCTGTTACCTTAAAGTATGTCAAGTTTCAAAATGTTCGCAGGTATCATCTGAATTAACACATCAATCCTTGTTGTATGTTTGGTATTCTTTTTCAGTCAAAGTTGCAATATCCATCTGGTGAAGACTGTCTTATTGCTTTTGTGATTATACCAGTTTGACAATTTTTATTGAGGATAATCAAGGCGGCAGTGAAATCTCCAAGGTTCAGAAGATTGTTCTTTATGGAACAACGTAAGTCTCTTATCTGTTACCTTAGTTTTTATTTTATCATTCTTTAGATTTATTCTATCTGTTTCTTAATATGCTTATTTGAAACTGTTATGACATATTTAATAATATCTAAAAAAATTTATGTTACTCTCACTTTCACTTGCCATCTTTGTTTGATGAAGAATCTATAACCGCAGCTTGTTTACTGGCCAAATATATGTGATTAGATGACATGATATTTCAATTATGATGCGGGGTTTATTTCTGATTAAATACTAATGACTTATTCTGTCTTGATAATCTTCTTAAAGTACAAGCTGCTCCTGATTTCTGAGTATATGGAACACTCTTGAATATATAATTTGTAGCATTGTAGTATGGTTTGCAAATACATCGAGGCCCATAAGCAATAGATATCTTGATATACCAAATGTCTTCTGTAAGTTGAAATGACTCCAACTTAACATTTTTTGCAGAGACATGCTTTTATGCTAACTGTCTAAAGTGTAAAAAATGTTGGGCATAGCATGTTGAATTACCTTTTTTTTATATCTAAAATGCTATGTAGCGTACTCATACAGCGTGTATAGTCATTGTAGAAAATGGTATTGGAAATATTGTATGCTAGGCTACAACGATAGTGTAGTGAGCACTGCACATGCTATTTACATAGTTCATTTCTATGAAAGGGCTATGTTTATAAGGTTTCTTTCTACTCCCAAGGCCAAACTGTCGACAGTATGCAGGAATCTGCTGCATTATCTCTATCACCATCTTGAAAACAACGAGGGCAATTGCCAATATCACGAAGAGAACTACAGCAAAGACATCAAGGACAACCTGTTCCTTCTCCTTTCTGGTTGAATTTCTTTTTGATATCTTTTCCTTTCCTTTGTTCATCTTTGAGTTACTTCTTTTTTCTCCATCTGTCTTCATTTTTTCTCCTGTCTTCTCAGATCTTCCTTAAATTATTTATTCATTGTTTGGTGTGTTGGAAGCTCAGTAGGGGTGGCATTTGGGTCACCCGGGCCGGGCCGGGGCCGGAACCGCCCGGGCTTTGCTCGGTCCCGGGCCTACCCGGGCCGGGCTCAAGCATTTCGCGGGCCGGGTCGGGCCGGGTGGGGAAAAGTCTTGCCCGGACCTAGCCCTCGGCCCCAAGGGTGGGGGCCGGGCTGGTTCGTGGGCCGGGCCGATTTTTGAGTGTAAATTTTTTTTTTTTAAAAACAAAGATGAAAGATCAAGTATTAAATTGTAATTTCATAACAATTGCAAAGAAATACTAAATAAAAGAAATTAAAACCAAATTTAAATTGATTTAATAAATTACGAATTGTTAAATAAAATGAAGTTCATGAATAAAATTTTATACAAATTAGATCAAATTACAAAACAAGGAAATTATTTGAATTTAGAGATCGAGATGGCCTCTATTTAGATTGAAGAGAAGACATTGGACTATTGTCGTGCACTTCTACTTAACCTAAATATAGAATCTCATCTTCCTAAATTTTCCAATTATTTACAATATATTGTACATCATTTTAATGTAAATCGACTAAATCTAATTGTTCATTCATCGCTACTTGTTGAGCCAGCTTGTGCTTCATGTAAATCTTGGGTCCTCTCTTCCGCTTTCATCCAATCTTCGGCGCATACTAGCATCTACAAATTTTTGGCTGTCAATCGATTCCTGTTTGGGCTCATTATCCTGCCACCAAGAGAAAAAACACTTTCCGATGCAACGGTTGACACCGGTGTTGTTAGCAAATCTCTAGCCATACGAGAAAGAATATTAAAAATAACTTCATTGCTCTTCCAAAATTGTAACACATTTACTACATCTTCAATTGAACTTTGTGCATTATACCGATTCAACTCGTTTGGTGAATTGGTTCTTGGTTTTTTTATTTAATAAGATTTAAAACACTACTAGTTGCATGATTCTTTCCTTTTGATAATATGGAGGAAGAAGAACAAGAATCAATATTTTGTGTTCGTGTTCGTGTAGTGTTAGATGAATAAAGTCTATCATAAGTATCATATAACCTAGTCAAAATATACTCAAATTGACTAGTAAAAACAACATGATCAAAATCTTGTATTGCATCGTGCGGAGCATAAGTGTAAAAAATTTCAATTAAATTTTTTGTGCCATCTAATTTAATCATGGGATTCATTACACTAGCTACACAATATAACATAGGAAGTGAATGAAAATATTTTAAAAATTTAATATATGCCGCATTAACCATATCCCCAATAAAAGGGTCATTTTGCAAATCTTTAATTGTTGTCATCATAGTGACAATTTCAAGTAAAATACCACTAGATGTAGATGTATATATTTTTGAAAATTGCAAAGTAGCATCGTTAAAAGATTCTAAAAATGTATACAAACTATCGGCAAAAAATCAAAAATCATCATCTAACATACAATTTTGCATACCCATTACAACACAAAAATCTCTAAGATTAAAACGATAATGAAGAACAACACCTAATAAATCAAATATAGAATTCCAACGATGTCTAACATCTTTAGGAAAACATTTATATACAATTCCCCTATGTTTACATCAATCATGAAAAGCTTGATATATTGGACCACTTAATGTAATATAATGAACATAATATCTCATTACATCAAGTTTATCATTTCCATATTCTAGTGCATGTTGTACACAAAGATTTAAAATATGATAAGCACACCTAACATGAAAAATTTCGGGTTCTATATGATCTAAAGTAAATTTCAAACTATCAGTTGCCTTAGTATTATTAGAGGTATTATCAAAACCAATAGTAAACACTTTATCATAAATACCAAAATTATTACATGCTTCTATAATGTGTGTGTGGCTATAATTTCACTCTTATGTGAAAACCTAACAAATCCAAATAAAATTATCCTCTTTTGAAGTATCCAATCCGAATCTATCCAATGACATGTTACACACATCATTGGAACGCCGTTTATTCCTACCCACCCATCCGATGTTAACGAAACTCTAGTGTTTAGTGATGTTAGTGTTGCTATCAAAAAATTCTTAGTCTCATTGTAAATTAATTTACAATCACCCTTAACTACATTCCTAGCAATCTTTTTATAATGGGAGTTTAAGGAGGTTTGTGCAAAAGTCTCTACATACCTACTTTCACAAAACGAATATGGTAATTCACCCATAATTACTAACTTAGCCATTTTCCTATGAACGATATCTTGATTGTAGCTATGACTATCTACTTGACCGGTTCTAGGATGTATTTTTTGTTGTGTGAAATTGTCTTCAGAAAATTCGGGTTGACATTTGTTTTAGTGACGTTGAAGTGTACCCATGCCCGATCCTATTTTAAACTTATATGGTGTTCGACACTTCTTACATATTTTTAGTCCTACACTCTTATCATTTTGTGAAGGGACAAAATTGAAATAATTGTGTACTTCGGAAGTAGTCCCTCTTGTTTTACGGGTTAGAGAAGGACTTTGTTCCGATGGTTGTGGTTCTACACGATCTTCTATTTCTATAGGATTTGAGTATGTTTCATTCAAATCGAGAAAACTATCATAATTCATAAATGTTTCTTCACTATCTATATATGGAATTGGACTGGAAGGAAATTGACGACTAGTGGACTCTTGACTACTATGTCTACCACCGCGTGTCGATTAGAAGCCATTTAAATATTAAAAACTAGTGTATGTATAGTTAGAGAGAAAGCAAGTGTATGTTTTAAAATTTAAATTAAAAGAAACAACTAAATGTATGACAACTAATAATTTAAAACAACAAAATTAAATAAAGAGAAACAACAAAATTTAAAAAGAACAACAATCTATCTCAACTAAAAAAAAACAATAATAACAAGAACTAGTGAGTAGTGTATGTTTGTTTACCACTTTACCAAATTTATAAATAAAATCTAAAAAAAAAATGAGAGGAAGAAGTTTAAGAAAACCCAAACTAATTAAGAGATATAGTTGAGAATAATCAACTATGTTAAATCTACAAATTAAACATATACTAAAATACCGTATGAGTGTTTGAAGTTTGAAGAATTAAGTTGAGAGCTGAGACTTGAGAGCTTGTAGTAGTGTTGATTGTTGATCCTTGCAAAATGTAGTAGAAACTTGATTTGTTGAGAGATAGTGGAGAGATTTGAGAGATAGTAGAGAGATTTGAGTAAATTAGTGAAGAGAAATGAAAGAAATGATGTTGTTTATATAGAATCTGCTATCTTTTTGATTTCCTAAAGTACCCCATAAAACTAGCTAGTATAGATCCGTTGGGGGGCAATTTGATAATTTTCCATTTAAAAAAAATTCTGAACAAAAAAAATCAGATCTGAACCCAACGGTCGGCTCGGGCCCGGACGGGCCAGTTCAACTGATCCCGGTCCGAAACCGGGCCGGGCCTAGTCGGGCTTTCCTAGCGAAATGGAGGACCTAACTGGCCCCTGGGTTTGGGGGGCCGGTCCCGGGTTGAGCCCGTCAAAGAGGGGTCCGAGCCGGGCCCGAGCCGGCACGGACCTGATGCCACCCCTCATCTGAACCCAACGGTCGGCCCTGTCCGGGCCCGGGCGGGCCGGTTCAACCGGTCCCATTCCGAAACCGGGCCGGGCCTAGCCGGGCTTTTTGGCGAAATGGAGGACCGAACCGGTCCCTGGGTTTGGGGGGCCGGTCCCGGGTTGAGCCCGTCAAAGAGGGGTCCGGACTGGGCCGGCACGGACCTGATGCCACCCCTAGAGCTCAGTTACTGTCAGAGAATCATCCTATGAATACAACACTATTTTCTGAGTTAATTGTCTATAGCCGTGTATGGTCTATTTGACTTGTATGTATTTAGTGGTAGATTTTCAAGTTGATTATTCTTATAGTTAATAATATTTTGAAACTTCTTTGTTAAAATTGTTACCTATTCTCCATCTATTTAATGCTTCCCTTAATTGTTAACTCATGCTTCAAGAGTTCAAATTAATGACATCATACCTAGTGTTTTTTCTTGTTTAATACTGCAGTAGCATGATATGCAATGATAAACAACTATATTTTGACATCATTAGGCTTACTGTTAGCAGTCCATGTTGTCCTTGTTTTTCTTTTATATAAAACACTATACAGCCAACTTATAACATTAATCAGATCCATTCTGTTCTAATAAAATCCTTTCCTACCTTTGAGGAACCTATGCCAGGGCCTTGTCAACTAAATGGTGTAGCTCCATAGCTCCATAGCTCCATAGCTCCATTGAGGAATTATTTTTTCTAAACATTCGCAAAGATCTCAAATATGGGGACTAGGTTTGATCAACCCAAGCTACGGTAGAAGGCCTAGAGAACTTTAAGTCCTATCCTTCTGTCACAAGACAATGGTTCGTAGAGACAGTGGTTAGATATGTCATTTGTAAGATATTTATAATTGTAATTAGTTATTTATATAGGGTTGAACTTAAATATAATTTACACCATATGTAATCATTCAGCAAATCTTATGATCATATTTAAGTGAGGGTGTGCTCTCCCCTTTTACTTGCCAGAGTTTTAACTTAGAATGCAGTTTGTGACAAATGGAGCATTGAGCAATGAACCTGAAGCCGCAGTATAAAACATCATGAACTATGTTTAAATAATTACTAGAGGGTTCCATCAAATTGGTAAGTTCTGTTTCGTATATGATAAACCATATAATTAGATTACTAGATGTGGTCAAATATTAGTGTTCACAAGTAATCATTTTGAAAGCCAAATAACTCAAATCTCAGGTTTCAGTGGCGAACATCTTCAACGATCACTTTGGGGGTGTTAGTGGGAGAGGATTTTGAAAACACACTTTGAGAGCAAGGTGTTTCCAAAGTTAGGTGTTAGTCAAACATGATTTTAAAAACATGGTGATTTTATTGAAATCCCACTTGCCATTATTGAAATCCCACTTGCCATGATGTTGAAGTTTGAAATCCAACTCTACTATAAATGGACCTCAAACCCTTATAGATACAATCACACCTCTTACTATGTTATTCTCAAATAATGATATAAGGATAAACTTGATAACTTTCATATTTATATAATAATAAAATAATAAAAATAATTACCTTAAAGTCATGATGGGTAATTTAAAAAAGTAGTTAAAAGCGGCACAAATTGGTAAGCAGCATACTAGCACTTAAAATTGGCCCAAAGCTGGAAATAAAGCATGAATTGGTGTATCTTCTTTGAAAGAGATAAAAAAGCGGTGAGTACTGATTATTATATATAGTTAATATCATCTTACTAATTATTATACACTGTTCTTACATATTAATGAGTTAGTGACCATAGCAGTTAAATACACTTGCTCATTATTTATTAAGTATTATGTATGTTAATTATTCAATAACTATATATTTTGCTAGCAATATATATGCTTTTTACTGCACTAATTATTAATTATATATGTAAAGTTAAGTATTAACTAGTCTATGTACTTGATATGATTGTGGATTAGATTGTTTTCTAGTATGTATGTACTTTCAAATGCCCCATCATACGGTATATTTTTCCCCTTATTTCCTCCTAGTTTTTATGTATTTCCCCTATTTTCCCTATTATTTTGTATTTTTGAAAATATTTTTTAATTTAGAAAATTGCTTGGCGAACTTCTGCCGCTTAAGCGCGGCGTGCTAAGGCCTAGGAGATCCTACCCACCGTTTTGTTCTGCTCCCTGCTTTTTAAAACCTTGGGGCATGGGTTGGTCCTATTGTGTGTCCAATGCTAGGAAGCATGAAGGATGTATACACATATTCTACAAGGTTTACCTCAAATCTTTTGATCATGGATATTTGAAGCATGGTCTGTAAACTCGGCATTGGGTCCTATATTGGTCTTCCTAGTGTGGTATCCATCTTGGCATTGTCAAAAATATCAGGCATATCAACTCGGTGAGTTATAAAATAGTTAAATGTTTAAATAGCAAAAGTAATACCCGTAATTTTGTTAAATTGTAACAGTTGATTATTATAATTTTTTTGTATTTATTTTCATTTTCATGTAGAGTAATATTATTATTTTTACTTTTATTTATTTATAAAATATGCTACTATGTTATATAATTTATATGTTATGTAATTTTACTGTAAAAACACAAAAGCCTATCTCGCTCACACTATAAAGAATGTACGATAAATATACTCAAAATAGTTTTCTATTACACTGATTGCTCACTTGATCATGTTGTCCCTTTTATGCCCTTCAGTACGCGTTATAGCTCTTACTCTTAGTGACAATCGCTCCACTAAATAAAGTATTTGGTTTTCAGTTTGAGCAATGCTATATTCGCTACCTATTATACACCACTTTACGCCACTACATGTGGCACAATCTCCACTAGGACACATGGATCCTTAGAAATACGGGGGGGGGGGGGGGGGGGGGGGAGATTGCCAACTAGGGTAGTGTAGTAAAAGTAGAGTAGAGAGGTAGTGCACATATCATTATTGTTTTGGTTACAATTACTTACAATCGTTTTTCTTTTCCTTTCATTTTTAACTTTATTATTAGTGAATACCTAGTTTGTAGACAATTATTGTCTCAAGTAAACCAAAAACGGGGACGACCTTGAAAAGTGCCGTCGCGATCTTGGTTGATGATTCCATTTTTTAAACCAACCATGGGGTATTTGGATAAAAGTTAGTGCTATCGTAATTCCTCATAAGTCATCTGCCAACTCAATTTTAGTATTAATTCCTCGCAAGTCATTTACAACCCGGTATCTGGTTTTTGGAACTAATCTGTCTAGCTGTGATTAGTGATTAATCGGTTAATCGAAAAAAATTGGGGATTAAATCAAAAAAACCGTGTGTGTGTGTGTGTGTGTGTGTAAAATTTAAAAAATGATCTATACTCATTATATAGCAACCTTAAACCCTAACATAAAACTATTATGTGATTATCAAATAGGAACATATAGTTATAATAGAGAAAAAGAAGAGAGTAATTGGTTTTAGCTGAGTTTGGATTCTGGATATGGGTCGGGTCGGGTTTGTTGGTCGGTTCCAACAAACAAAAACAATCGGGGAGGAGAAGCAGTAAGAGGAGTTGCAGAAGATGCGGGCAGGGTCGATTTGCAACGGCAGGTCGGGTTTGGATTTTCTCGATGAAGTAGAAGAGAATCGGTTTGGATTTAGGTTTGGGTTTGCGTGAGGAAGAAGAAGAGAACGACGACAGGTCGGGTTTGTGTTTGCTCGAGGATTAGAAGGGATTTGAATTTTGGATTTGAGTTTGAGCCAGATTGAGCCCAAATAATGCAAACAAGAATAAAAATTAGAGGGGATTTAATTCGTTAATCAGTCACTTAAAATCGACCGATTAACCACTAATCGACCAATTATACCTGATTATATCGCTAACTATTGAAATATTGGAAAATGCTAAACCCTAACATAAAACTATTATGTGATTATCAAATAGGAACATATAGTTATAATAGAGAAAAAGAAGAGAGTAATTGGTTTTAGCTGAGTTTGGATTATGGATGTGGGTCGGGTCGGGTTTGTTGGTCGGTTCCAACAAACAAAAACAATCGGGGAGGAGAAGCAGTAAGAGGAGTTGCAGAAGATGCGGGCAGGGTCGAGTTTGCGACGGCAGGTCGGGTTTGGATTTGCTCGATGAAGTAGAAGAGAATCGGTTTGGATTTAGGTTTGGGTTTGCGTGAGGAAGAAGAAGAGAACGACGACAGGTCGGGTTTGTGTTTGCTCGAGGATTAGAAGGGGTTTGGATTTTGGATTTGAGTTTGAGCCAGATTGAGCCCAAATAATGCAAACAAGAATAAACATTAGAGGGGATTTAATTCGTTAATCAGTCACTTAAAATCGACCGATTAACCACTAATCGACCAATTATACCTGATTATATCGCTAACTATTGAAATATTGGAAAATGCTAAAAAAATAATTGCTTAGCCTCCGATTAGCAATTATTTGGGGATTAATCGGGCGATTAATCGGATTTTAACTGCGTAGATCTCTTGTAAGTCTTGTTTTTTACTGTGAACTTTCCAGTTTGCCCTTGGGCTTTCTTCTTTTACCTTTGTACTCTTCCTCATGCCACCCCCTCTTTCTTCTGCTCCTTTGCTCTAATACTGGGACACATGTGATTTTCATCATTTGTCTCTACGCCTCTTTGCTCGACTCAACATAACTGTCTTTTAACTCTGCATATCTTTTCTGCTTCTCTTTTGAGGAAATATGGGGTAGGGCTGGAAATGGGTGAAAGAGAGGAGGAAGAAAACTTGACGGGCACAGCAGGGAGGGTATAGTAAAATTTTAAATTAGGTTAACTATGTTAAGGTAGAGATGAATGAAAGTATGAAAAAATAACACATATTCAGTAATTTCAGAAATAACGGTGGGGTTTATTGACCTTTTAGAATTTCAGCTCTAAGTGTTAATAATCATCATTGCTTGAAATATGAACGCAGTTATCTGGTATAAGGTAATTATTCCGATGTAATTCCCCTATCTCAACTTAAGGGGTTGTTTCTAGCATTGAAGTAATCAGGAGGAACCTCATGTAGCCCTCTTCTGGCATCTCCCATATTTGTTGCGGTCCTTTAGGTAGCACTTCGTTGCTACTAATCTGGATTTCTTTATATGTGCCTCATAAGCCTTGAATGGGCGAGTTTGGAAGATATATAAAGACAATGTATAGAACTGCTTCCATTTACTTTCTTTCCCTATGATGAATGGCACTACCAAGAGAAGACAAAGTACTACTTTCTTTTCCTATGTTTAAAACAGCGAGTTTCGTTCAATTATGATCGCTTTTCGAAACGACGAGTTTAGTTTTAGTGTTTTGTCCAAAGTGTTGAAGAAAATTCCTATGACTCAAACAGCGAGTGAGAGTTTCGAAATTGGGTCAGTTTGGTAAATATTTTTGAAAAGTGGGTCATTTTTGAAAAAAACCTGTAGCAATCATAATTTTCTGGGCCACCAAAATATTCATTTCTCCCCGATTTTTTTTTTATTGAATGCTTAACTGTAGAACCGTTAATATATTTGTCATGATGATTGCATTTGTTGTTCTCTGATGCAGGGTGGACACAACAAATATGAAGGAGTTGAAAAAGGTGGAAGAACATTGATGCACCATTTTGGGAAATGTTAGACCCACAAATATTTTTACCCCTTTATTTTAAACAACAAAGGAATTAGTTTGCTCTCTTATTGATGTTTGAAAGTTCGAGCCTACCATTTTGGGTGTACATTACCTGCTTTAATTTTATGGTGAAGAGTTTTCAATTAGTGGTTTCTCCTCTTTTACAGATTTTATATATGTATTTTATTGGAGACCGATCTTATTTGATATGGCTTTGGATCTCGTAGTTGTAGGTGGAGAATCTATGCTACATTGCTACCTCTCTAGTTTCATATACTATACTTAGCTCGTCTTTTTAATTTACTTTCTTGGATTTTGGAATGTCAATCCCTTTAAGCCCATTTGAATGACCAGCACGACATTTTTTGAAATGATCTCTCTCAATTCTCCTTTTTGCTTGGCCTGAGTTTATATAGCGTACAGGTACTGGATATAGATTGTGACTGATTGCATTTGAGTCATTTTTCTTATATGATTTATATTCAAGGTACTGCAGTTTTATGCTCAAGCTGAGTGATGTTTGGTATATAGTTTTTGAATTCACACACTTTCAAGAACATAACTGGTACACACACTGTTTACTTGATTTTGGTCTCAGATCAAAGTTTCAAGATAAAGGTTCTTGAATAAGGCGAGCAGGTTGCTTTTGGATGCAGTCTCGATGAAGATTCTGGTTGTTTTCCGCAACGTACTGTGGACTGTAGAGCCTATTCTCTATGCAATTTCTTTTGATAAGCTTCTGTATCTTCTTTTATTCTTTTGTAGTACAGCAGGATTCTTGCTGGTTATACAGAAGAATCAAAAGCCAGGAACTGCTGATTCATTTTCAGCTTTAATCAAAGTAGTTCTCAACATATTGCTAGCATTCGGGTCCATTTTAAAGGCGAATTGTGTTGTTATGAAGAGTAATATAATTGCCATTAATCGCTCAAGGCTTCATCTAAGAGTCTAACCGGGGTGTGAACTACAAATATTTCTATTCCTCAAAAGTTGATGAGCAAATCTAATCTATATGGCAATTCGTGCCTATGTTTGTGGTAAGGTTCTAAATATATAATTTTATACTTCAGATGCACGTTTTTATAAATATATATTTTTAAAACAAAATTTCGACGTTGTCTGGTATCGAACCTAAGAACCTAAGACCTCATTTATATTAGTTATGCATGTATATTGTACGTGTTTTTCGGGTTACAATGTACGTGTTTGTTTTATTACAGAGGGAGGTTTTTTTGTGACAAACTTTTCCATGTTTGGTTTCCATTTTCCGTCTACCATCTCTGATCCCTAAACATCTTTCCGTCACTAGTTAAAGATTGGATCCCAAAACTCTAACCCTACTTTGGTATACTTTAATAAGGTCCCTATCTTTTAGCCAAAAAATAGAGAGCAAAAAAGAAAGGCAGTGGAGAAACCTCGAGTCCATCAGGGGTTCTGACTTTGTTGAGTTTCGAGTCTACATTTCTTCACCCTTTAGCCAGGTGTACCCACTTCAAACATATAAACCAAGGTTAGGGTTTGAAGTACCTCACTTGTTGCACCTATATGTGTAAGCTGTTCGGCTGTTCCGATTCATGGAATCAAAATTTTGACTGGTCTACAACATCTTCTCCTTTGATTCTAACCATGGTGTAACTAGTAATTTATACGTGTGCGATGTACATCTTAATAAATATATATATATATATATATATATATATATATATATATATATATATATATATCTATATAATAAAACACAAAGAAAGCTATCAAGTGGCTCTCCTTCAATCCCCTCAAAAATCAAAGGCCCAGATCTAACCCTACAAAACATATTTTCCCCCCAAAAGTCCCCCCCAAAACTCAAATTCAAATCTCCCACCCAAAACAACTCCTATATATTTTTTTTCCTCTCTCTCTCCCTCCCTCTTCTATTCAAAAAATTAAAAAATATAAAAACTTTAAAAATTTCGAAAAAATTTAAAACTAAAAAATTAAAAATTTAAAAACTTTAAAAATAATTCAAAAAAATCAAAAAATCATATAATATGTTTTGTGCTCCATGTTTGCTATTTCAATTAATTTGCTGGACCTCCAAAACTATTTTATATGATCAAACAAGGCGCATCGTTCCGAATACGTGCCGTAGGCACGTGTCAACGGGCAAACCTAGTATATATATATATTTTAAAGTAAAACCTTAACATAGTCTTACTTTGAACCTAATTCCTCCTTCGTATTAGTTATGTATACACAATTTACACGTACGATTCACATCTTAATGAATATTTTTTAAAAAAATAAAAACTCTAATGTAGTCTGGCCTCGAACATGAGACCCGTTGAAGAATCTACCACAACTCGTAGTGCTAATAGCAGAATTACACCACAAGTAATAGAAACTACTAAGACTTAGATGAATTAAGAACAAACCACCACAATATATGCAAGATCCCATAATAACACAATTAATATGTAGAGATAATCAATACTTCTTATTCCCCAAGAAATATAAAGATTACAACTCTCAATCTCTCTCTCTCACATTTGAAACACCCGCCACAATCCCCTCTTGAAGTTGAACAATGATAACGGCTCATCTCTTGATCTCAAAGATACAAACTCTAGAGTCTACAACTATATATATAGCCCTCGAGTAAATCCTAAGAGGGCGTTTGGTACAAGAATTTTTTTTTTGGTTCCCATAAATCATAAATCCTGGAATTTATGATTTCTAGGAATTATAAAACATGTTTGGTATTTCTTAAACATCTCTAGGAATGTTAGTTGAAAACTTAATTTTCTATGTCTAGTTGAACTATATATTTTCTGAGAATGTTAATCTTATTATTCAAAATATCTCTCTCATCATCAAATAACAAAACAAACTATTAAGTCCTCAAACTTTTAACTCAATAAAATACCATGTAAAAACAAGCTCAAAGTTTCTCCTTAGCTTCTAACCAGAATTCAGATGCCCATCTTCTTCCTCTCCGTTCATCACAATTCAACCCAATTCATCTTCCCTCATTTACATCGAACATGCTCGAACTCCTCCTCCCCCTCTTCTTCTTCTAATAAGCCCTTCCTTACTGTGTCAAGATCTACATTTGCACCATCTTCTTCAGCAAATGAGGGAAGATTTACATTTACTGAGTCAAGATCTACATTTGCACCTTCCTTATTTTCAACCAAATCACAAATCAACCAAATCAAACAAGAACACGTAATCAACCTCAACGATATTCCCAACGAGGTATGGCAGCTGCTTGTTGAGCTTGATCTTTTCCTGGTTCTCCTTGATCTTATCCTTGTACGAATCGATCTCAAGGCTCGATCTTTGCAACTCATCCTGGTTTAAAACGGACACAAATCTTAGAAATGAAACAACAGAACGATTCTCCGTTCGAACTGCGGATGTTATTAGGATAAATGGTCATCAGCTTACGATGTTCGAACCATTCTGCTCTCAATTCAGAGTCTCTTGGGAAGTATGATCTAGTTAATGTTTCAATTCAAATATGGCAATGTACGAATCTTGTGTGATTGATCGATGCTCTTTCTGTTTTATTTCAGAACCGAACAATGATTCTCTGCGTAATACACAAGCAGCAGCACTTTGGGTCAATCAAGAAGGTGCATAAAAGAACATATTTGATTTGAATTTGATTTGGGATTTTTTTAATAGTTCTCATTTGTAACATAAATGCATCTATTGCTTTTGCAGAGTCTAGGAAAATGGTGGAGAACCTTTACAAAAGCCAGTCTAGTGAAATGAAACAAAAATTGATCGGATCCAGAAAAACGCTAACCCCAACCAAGGGTTTGGGGTTTTGAACCTTCAGTATGCGGACCTCGGTGTCGAGGAGACGAGAGGCTCTGACGACGTCGTCGTTGGTCATGTTGGCGAGCTGGTCGTCTTCCACGTTGGAGTCGTCCATCGGAACTGCAGATGTCGACATTGATTTTCCCTTTTTTGATAGAGAAGAAGAAGAAGAAGAGAAGTTGGGAATGGGTTTAAATTTGTAATTTTAAAGATGTAACATTTTTCTAAGCTCTTGGGAATCTAAGAATCCCATACCTATGGAAAAAATTTTGTGAAAATTGTGGCAAAAAAGATTTCTAGGAATCTTAGTTTCCTAAGAATTTAAAATTAAAACTTAGCATACCAAACATGAGAAATTAAATTTCCAAGTTAAGATTCTCAGGAAAAAAAAAAAAAAAAATTCTCGTACCAAACGCCCCCTAAAAGATAAACACAAATCCAGCTTATTGGGCCTGAAACCCATTAACCCAAATAATACAGCTCCGATGTTGGTCGATCGCACTCCTAGGTCGGTCCACCGCAACGTGTAAAGCCAACTCCTGCACTCTAGACCGGTCGACCGCATGGTCGACTGTCCCGCTCTCTGTTGGACCTTGTATACTCGAAGAACCTCCTACAGTAAAGGTCGGTCCATCGCAACTCTCCAGACTGCACATCTTCTACTTCCTGCTGTTGTCTCTTGCTGTCTTCGTCTTCTCATCTTCTTCTCAAACTTCAAGTACTCAATGCTTACGTGTATTTGAGGTCACAATCTTAACAAGACCTCCTTCATATTAGTTATGTACACACGGTTCACGTAACTTGATATGTTTACAAACGACAACTCCAACTCTTCCATTATAATATTACAGATTAGAGATGCATGCTGATGTGGTATAAATGATGTGGCCCGATTATGGTCATTGGATCTCCTTAAATTTCGCTCATTCCAGATCATCAGGTGAATAGGTCCAACGGGCCTTCTACCACTTCAGGCCCACCGACAAACGGGTCTGACCCGACCCATTAGGGTCAGATACCCATTTGCCCATGCCTATAAATACCAGGCCATCCCTCACTTTAAAAGGTAATCAATATTTCTCCACCTGAGTCCTAGCTGCTCAGTCTCTTTTTTCAGTGACTGACTAGATCGTCGGAGGGCCTGTCGCCGGAGTTTCTCCCGATGTTTCTAAGCCTTTCGCAGGTCTCCGGCTGTCCGAGCCCAGCAGCTCTTCCGAGCCGACCTCCAGGAATCGACTCGAGTCGATATCGAGATTCGTCCCTTTCACATCACAAATTATAAGAACTCACACCCGTTGCTCCCTCACCGAAAACCAGCAGCATCACATGCTATCATTTCTATGTAATTTATACTGGCATGCCATAAGTTCGAAACCTATTGATAACCATAGATTAACTTGAGATCATGATAAACTCGCTTTGTTTGTTCTTGAGTCGGCCGTAGTGATGTGCACGAGATTAAAAGCCAATCCTTAGGGGGCGATTGGTACGCGATAATGTATAAGGAAATTTAGGATTACCCTATTGATTACCTGGTTTGGTAAGACATAGGTATAGTTTTGTAAATAATATTAAATTCCCAGGGTTATCAAAATAATTAGTTTGGAAGGATAAACATTCCCTTTGAAAAGGGTGGGATTTGTGGATTCCTCCACATAAAAAATGAGTGAGATTATTGCATACCCAAAACACCCCCCTTCATTTTCGACAACAGACAAGAACCCAAAAACTCTCACCTCCTTCCTCGACCGCTTCCGGCGAGCCCCGACCTCCCGTCGAGCGCCGCCGCCTCCTCCGTCGCGCCCCTTGACGCGTGCCGGCACCCCCCTGTCCTCTTCTCCGCTCGTCGACAACAATCAGAACCCCAAAACCCAAATCCCCTTTACTGTACGTCTTCCTCAACCGCCCCTTTGCTCCACCTCCGGCGACCCTTCCCTAGCGCCGCGAGCAACCCCCTGCTCCTCCCCCTTTCCCTTTCAACAACGGCGCCCGAAACCCCATTCTCGACATTTCTAGTATGGTTCTTACAATACCGGTCAATATTTTATATTGCCAAGATCGATCACTCAGTTAGAGGACTTGCAGACATCACCATTCTAATTGTATACACACCCTCTGCTTCTGGAAAAATATGGTAGTCATTTAACTTCTCTTTGATGATTTGATCATTCATCTTGTCAATTTACATCACTAAAACCAAACCTTCTAAAAAGAGAGAAGACTTCGAAATGTCATTACAGTTATTTCAGAGACCCATTAAGATTCATCCACACATCCCAAGCTTCTTTTGATACTACCCAGAGTGGAAGAAACAATGTCATTCACATTTTCCACAGCCCGAAACCTTTCGACAACGGCGCCCGAAACCCCAAGACCCAAGCCCTGTCGCTGCTCCCTGTTTCGACGCCGACCACCAGCGCCGTTTCCCCCTGAGCGCCGCCTGCTCCTCGTCGACGTCGCGCCTCCAACCACCGCCGCCAGGCCGTCGACCCCAAGCCCCTTGCCACTGTTGTTGTAGTCTTCTTTGTGTGCTGTTGTTGCAGTCTCTTTGTGTGCTTTGTTGCTGTTTTGTCTCTTTACTTTTGCACCTATATTGCACGTGCTATCTTGTGATTTGTGTGTTCGTGGGTTCCTTTATGAATCTATATTATTTATTTATTTGGCATGGGAGTGCAAATGTCCAACTATCTAGTATATTCTGAGTTCAATTCTTTTATGTTATTTTTTATTTAAAACTTGTTGAAATATGTGGAGTTGAAATTTGCTTCTATGAATTTTATTGTTTCATTTGTATATATTTAAGTACTTATGTCTCGTATTAATAAATACATTTCATTTTTCCTTTTTGTTATGTTCTTTTATTTACCTATGAATCTAGTTTAACTTTTATATTTATTTATTTTTAATTAAAGCCAAGAGGGTATTTTTGGTAATATATACTATAGAGATTGATGGGAATAAATTGTTCTATACCAAACACGGTAATAAAGTATTCACAGACATGTAATGTCGTATACCAAACACAGTATTGCAATATTTTCGGGAATCTTCATTCCCACCCTTATATTCCTGAAGATTCTACTAATTCCTGGAAATTCTCCAATCCGCATACCAAACGCCCCCTTAGGTTAATAGTCTCCAAACACAAAGAATTCCTTAGATTAATAGTCTCCAAACACAAGGACTGTGTTGGGTAATTGGTGATTGATAATACTAAGCACCCAATATTTGGAGGAGTGCCTTGTTTACTCGTGTTAGCACTTTGAAATGGGTAATGATGCAACTTCTCCCCATTTTTGGTGTATAAATGTAACACCCTTAAGAAGGATGCTAAATCAAATCAATTCCCTTGATATATCCTCCCTCACCTAAATTCCTTTCCCATCATCCATCTAATAAAGTATGAGTGTTATTGGCTACAACCAAATCCGTTTGACGCTTAGTGAGTAGCTACTCACATAAATTATACGATCTCAATATATATGTATATACTAGATTTGCCGTGGGCACGTGCCTACGGCACGTCTTCGGAACCATACAAAATACGAAAAGTCCTGTAAACAATAAAACAACAATTATGTAGCTCAAGTTTGAATAGTATAACAATAATTAGTTGTAAATAAAAGTCCATGTTTCCATTAGTATATGTTGAAAAATAATTATAAATGGGGTTGTAAAATCTAACTTCTTAAAACTTTAAGTGTGGAAAATGATGAAATAAAAAAAATGAAGAGATATTTGCTATTTTCAATATAACATGTGCAATAAAAAAACCATAAAAATTCTGAAAATTTACAAACTTGAAATCTTAAAATCTAAATTTCTAAATAAATAAAGAAAGAATGGGAGAGAGAGACAGGGAAAGAGAAAAAGAGAGAAATATGAAAAAGTGAAGAGAGAGAAGAGCGAGATAGTAATAAAGTAATAGGTTTTTTTAGTTTTGGGGGAAAATATTTAGTTTTGGGATTTGAAATTTTGGGGAAAAATGTGTTTTGTGAGGTTAGATCGGGAAAAATGTGTTTTGTGAGGTTAGATCTAGGCCTTTGATTTTGGGGGGATTGAAGGTAAGCCACTTGATAGCTTTCTTTGTGTTTTATTATATAGATACATAAATTATAGGATCTCAATATATATATATATATATATATATATATATATATATATATATATAGAGGGAAAGCATACCTCAAGTGCATACGGCATGTATACTAGGCCTTCGAGCGTTCATATCGACGATCCGAACCGTTCACATTGATCTACACATCTAAATTAGTCTAAATATGTAAAATCAAAATCATTTAAAATTCATTTACCCATTCATTGAAGTGTTACAAAATTGTTTGGCTGATAATCATTATTTTTTATAGTCACATGATGGATGGACAAATGAATTTCAAATGATTTGATTTTACATATTTAGACTAATTTTGATGTGTAGATCAATGTGAACGGTTCGGATCGACGATATGAACGCCCGAAGGCCTAGTGCACACGCCGTGTGCACTAGAGGAGTGCACAACCGAAGCTTTCCCTATATATATATATAAAAGCAATGCTCTATTGCAAATCATTGAAGCCGTTGTTGGAAAACAATGGTTTCAGACTTAATATAACGTAAGTCGTTGTTCCTAACAACAGTCTAGATTATAATCTAAGTTGTTGTTGGACTTCAGCAACGACTTAGATTTATAACCTAAGCCGTTGTTGGGAACATCGGCTTTAGTGGTTTGCATATCTGTTTGCACGGACCCGTTTACAATAGAGCATTACTTATATACATGTACTAGATTTGCCCGTGGGCACGTGCCTACAGCACGTAAATAAAAGTCCATGTTTTTATTAGTATATGTTGAAATAATTATAAATTGGGATATAAAAGTCCATGTTTCCATAAGTGTGTGTGTGTGTGTGTGTGTGTGTGTGTGTGTGTGTGTGTATGGGTAAAAGTGACATGAGCAAGTTGCTCATTTACTAAATGAGCAATTGATTATGTGGCATGCATGTGATACATTGAACAACTAACCCTTTTAAGGATTTTCCAATCACATGTATGCCACATCATCAATTGCCTATTTACTAAATGAGCAAGTTGCTCATATCCCTTTTTTCCTATATATATATATATATAGAGTCCCCTTCGGTTGCACACTACTTTTGGTGAGCACTCCGTAAGCACTCATGAAATAGAGTACCTATGACAAATTCGAACCGCTCATATTGTTCTATATACCTTAGATAGCCTAACAATAAAAAATCAAGTAATTTGAAGTTCATTTGCCCATCCATCATGCTGTTAGAATTTTCAGTCATACAATTTTGTGATGATGTAAATCATGGGGAAATGAACTTCAAATAACTTGATTTTTTATTGTTAGGCTATCTAAGGTATATAGAACAATATGAGCCGTTCGGATTTGTCATAGGTGCTCTATTTCGTGAGTGCTCACGGAGTGCTCACCAAAGTAGTGTGCAACCGAAGATATCTCTCTCTCTCTCTCTCTCTCTCTCTCTCTCTCTCTCTCTCTATATATATATATATATATATATATATATATAGAGAGAGAGAGAGAGAGAGAGAGAGAGAGAGAGAGAGAGAGAGAGAATTAAATAAATAAAGGAGCTGTTTGGGGATTTAAATTTGAGTTTTGGGGAAAAAAATATGTTTTGTGAGGTTAGATCTGGACCTTTAATTTTGAAGGGATCGAAGGAGAGCCACTTGATAGCTTTCTTTGTATTTTATTATGTAGACTATATTTGCCCGTGGGTACGTACCTACGGCACGTCTTCGGAATGATACAAAACACGAAAAGCCCTGTAAACAATAAAACAACAATTATGTAGTTCAAGTTTGAATAGTACGACAATAATTAGTTGTAAATAAAAGTCCATGTTTTCATTAGTATATGTTGAAAAATAATTATAAATGGGGGTGTAAAATCTAAAGTCTTAGAACTTTAAGTGTACAAAATAATGAAATTGAATTGTTGAAGAGATATTTGCTATTTTCAATAAGTAAAATGAAGAAAACAAAAAAAATCTAAAAATTTACAAACATGAAATCTTAAAATCTAAATTTCTAAATAAATAAAGAAATAATAGGAGAGAGAGAGAGAGAGAGAGAGAGAGAGAGAGAAATATGAAAAAGTGGAGAAAAGAGAGAGATAGTAATAAAGTAATGAGTTTTTTTGTTTTGGGGAAAAAAAATTTGTTTTGGGATTTGAAATTTTGAGAGGAAAAATGTGTTTTGTAAGGTTAGATCTAGGCCTTTGATTTTGGGGAAATTGAAGGTGAACCACTTGATAGATTTCTTTGTGTTTTATTATATAGATGTGTGTGTGTGACATTTCCAAATTGTGTAGATGTTTATCT
Source organism: Hemerocallis citrina (assembly GCA_017893485.1). Lineage (NCBI taxonomy): Eukaryota > Viridiplantae > Streptophyta > Magnoliopsida > Asparagales > Asphodelaceae > Hemerocallis > Hemerocallis citrina. Next base: position 46,535,301 of record CM030361.1, read on the forward strand.
CAATAAGATTTGAGCACATATACATGAAATTAACATGCCCACTGAAACTAAGTGGGAAGCAAATGTAGGGTGATTCCATTTCTGGCATGCACTGCTTTCAGAAACAATTGTCGAGATTTCTGAAGGTTACAAAATCCGAGCTCAACTGACATCATTTCTCAAACTCTTAACGTTTGTACTAATCGTTGGCATGAAATGTAATGAAATAAGTTGTAAACGATGGACGTAACTGATGAGGTGGCCAAACCCAACCCGAACTTTATATATTCGAACTGCTGGAATGATCAACGGTGGTGCATATTGACCTAAATTATGTGGTTGTATATATATATATGACACTCTGAGTTTGTATTTGTATTTTTTTATGAGTGTGAGTTTTTATATCTGTTGAGCTTAGGTTCGCTATTCTCTTTTAGGTTGGTTTCAGTAAACAATAGGGATAGTTTTGAAGATTTGATGAATTTTCATAGAAACCACATTCCTAACGAAAAAGAGTTTTCATACCTTCCCCAATGCAGGAATATGTGTATTTCATAGGGTTGGTAGTCGGAGCGACCGGGCCGGGTCTGGTCGGACCTGCCTGGGTTGAAGTATAATGTGGACGGGTTCGGGTCGGGTCAGGGTGACAACTGGGCCGGGCCGGGCCGGGTCGCAGGTTGACTCGTTTGATTTTCTTTTTCTTTTTTACAATTTTTTTCACTTAAAAGAAAATTTTACAACAAATTTAACTTATATAAAAGTGAAAAAAATACATATATTATTGATTATTCATTTCAACTACTATGAATTTTTTCTACAAGTTTTTTACATACAAATTATAAATACAAGTTTTTTTTCCCTCTCTTTTAAACTAAATAAATAAATAAATAAAAATTGTAAAACATGTATAGGAGTCGAGAGATTAAGAATTAAACAAAATTGTACATATTTATTCATTTCAACTTTTATGAAATTTTTACAATTTTTTACATACAAACACTGTTAAAAAAATATATAAATTTCTTCTATTACATGTTTAAGAGGATAATCTAGAGTTCGAGATAGCCTAGAGTTAGATTGAAGAGAGGGCATTGGACTACTGTCACGCACCTCTACTTAACCTTAACCTAAGATCTCATCGTCCTAAATTTCCTAATCTTGTTGTTGGACTTCAGGGGAGTTGCTTCCACTTGTTGATGTAGACGCCACTTTTCCTTGAGTCCTGTCTTCAGCCTTCATCCAATCTCCAGTGCACACGGGTATCTCCAACGAATCCGGCTTCAAGCGATTCCTGTAATCTGTTAGAACTCTGTCACTTGAATAAAAAATACTTTCGGAAGCAACTGTGGAGACAAGAGGAGTTAGTAGATCTCTAACCAAATGTGAAAGAATAGGAAATACATTTTCATGTACTTTCCACCATTGTAGCACTTCAATCTTAGTACTAAAGCTCTCACTATCTTATTGATTATACCAATTTAATTCAGTAGGTGCATTAGCCCTAGGTTTTTTGATTGAATACGAGCAAGTAAATTAAAAGTGGCATTTTCTAATATACTCTTACCCTTACCTCTAGAATTAGAAGAAGAAGAAGTAATTTTACTAGTTGTACTACTAGATGCAAATGTTCTATCATAATAATCATACAAGTTATTCAATGTCGATTCAAAGCTAGTTAAAAATGTGTTGCAATCAATTTCAGATTCATCTCCAACTAAAGTAAAATATATTTCAATCAAACTCTTCATACTCACTAATTTGATATGAAAATTCATAATAGTAGCAATACAATACAATATAGGAAGGGGATTAAAATACTTCAAAAAAAAATTATAAGTGGGAAGAACAATATGGCCAATGTATTCATCCAAAATTATTTTTTGAAAAGTTTGCATCATATTAATAATTGAAATAAAAATACTACTAGAAGTAGAATCATATGATGTAGAAAACTTAAAAGTAACTGTTTTAAAAGGTTCCAAAATCGTAATAAAGATTCGGCAAAATACCATGATTCGGGAGTCATTTGAAAATTTTCCATGTTTTTTGCAAGACAAAAACCATTTAGAATATCTTTTTATTGAGTAACAATTTTTAGTAAATCAAAAATAGAGTTCCATTTGTGTTTAACATCTTTAGAAAATTTTTAAAACTGTATTCCCATAGCTTTACACCATACTTTAAATTCTTGAAGTATAAGACCACTCAAAGCAATAAAATGTACACAATTTCTAATTGTAATTATATATCAATCTGCTCTTTTTAATGCATCTTGTGCATATAAATTTAAAATATGACACGCATATCTAACATGAAAAATTTTCTTACATGGAGGAGCTAACTGTGTTTCTAATGTACTAATCGAAGCATTGTCGTTAGATGCATTATCAAAACTAATAGTAAATTTTTTTTATCACAAATATAATATAAATTACAAACTTCTAAAATACGTGTTGCAATAATTAGTCCACTATGAGGATATGGCAAAGCCGCAAGTGAGATGATTCTCTTTTGAATCATCCAATCACTATCTATCTAATGATAAGTTAAGCTCATCATTGGAATATCGTTACAACATTTTCAACAATCGGAAGTTAACGACATTTACAAGTTAAAAATACAAGACTGCAATTAAAGCGTCTCTCATTTCGTTGTAAAGTTTAAAACAATCGGACTTTAGTATGTTTCTAGGAATTCTTCTAAAATGTGAATTTAGTGTATTTTGGTTGAAAAACTCAACATTCCTACTCTCGGAATAGGAAAAAGGTAGCTCATCCTTAATAACTAATCATGCCATTTTCCGACGAACAAGTTCGGGATCATAGGGTTGACTATCTATTTGTCCGGTCCTAGAGTTGGTTTTTTGTTGGCCTTTTTGGTCTTGTACTAAATCTTTGTGTACATTTAAAATGTGTCATTTAATTGTCCCTCACCCTTTTTTCATTTGTAACTCTTTCCACAATGTTTACAAATCTTATGTCCTACATCCGGATTATTCTCATCGGGGATATAGTCATAAAATCGGTGCCAATCACTTGTTTCTCCTATAGTTTTGCTACTACTAGTGGTTTCGGTTTGTTGTGTTTGTGTGTCAACATCATGGATTTTTTCCTTTATTTCGTGTGTAGGGATATCGTGAGTTCCTACTATAAAATTATGGGTAAATTCGGGTTCAATTTGTGAGACTGTTGGAGGTCGACGTAAAGTATTGGTGGAATCTTGTCCACTTTAGCTACGGCCGCTACCTCGTGATTTAGACATAGCAATAGTGTATGTGGAAAAAAAAAAGAATTCTAGTATTTTACTAGTGTATGTGAAATAATATAAAACAATCTAGTATCTGTTAAAAAATAAAATCTAAAAAACAATAAGGGGGTTGAGAGAGAGAAAAATGAAAAACCAACAAACAAATACGATACAAAAAGTTAAAACTAGAACAAAATTTAAGACAATTGGAGGGTTGTAAATTTTGATACCGTACTTCGCAGATAATCGAATTTACAAATGAGAGAAAATAAAAGTAGAGATTAGTCGGTAATTCGGTAGTCGTTGAAACTTGAAATAGAGAGAGAGAGCTTCTTTGTTGGAGGTGTTGAAGTAGACGTAGTTGAGAGTTGAATCAACACAATTCGATACGAACGAAAATTTTTACTTCTTTGTTGTTTGCTAATTTGTTGAAAAACTTGATTGAGTTGAATAGTAGTAGTAGAGATAGTAAGAGAATAAGGTGTGAAAATTTTTAGATTGAATTAAGGGGGTATTTATAGGAGAAATTAAAAAACAAAAACAAAAAACAAAAAAAAAAACAGTAGCCAACGGTCTAAATCCGCGGATCCGCGGTCGACTCGCGGGTTGGGGGGCGGGTTTGACTCGGTCAATAGGTCGAGCGGGCCGGGTCCAACGGGTTTGGTTTGCGAATTTTCCGACCCGGATCGACCTGGGTAGACCCGTGGGTTCTACCCAAACCCGAACCGTATTGTGGCGGTTGGATTCGTGTGGGCGGGTCACGGGTCAACCCGACCCGGTTGCCATCCCTAGTATTTCAGCATCAAAATAGAACTAAAAGTAAATGCATTTATGTACTTAAAATATAGGCAAAATTTTAAAAAAACTACACAAAACTTTTGTCCAGTTTAAAAAAACTGCACTAAATTTTTTTTTTAATTTTAAAAAAGGACACAATGTTTAAATAAGGTCCACTGGGTTAGTTAGGGTTTGGGTTGGGTTAGGGTAGGGTTTAAAAAAACCACTTTCATTTTTCATTTGTGTTTAAAAAAACCACACTCATTTTTTATTTGTGTTTAAAAAAACATCACTTAACTAATTAGATGTTTAAATAAATCCCCCGAACTAATCCTAACCCTAATCCTAACTAACCCAGTGGATCTTATTTAAACATTGTGTTCTTTTTAAAAAAAAAGAAATTTAATGTAATTTTTTTAAACTGACCAAAAGTTTTGCGTGGTTTTTTTAAATTTTACCTAAAATCTACAACTATTTGAGGATTTCTAGAAATTCAGTGGTTGTACTATCAAACATAGTATCTAATTTAACATTCTGAAAGCATGATTTTTATCATCACATTTTCAAAATTTTCTAGTTTACGCGAGTCTTCAAAATTTTCTTACTTACGAGAATCTTCCCATCTGTGAATCAAACGCCCTCCATCTATTGATTTTTGTGTGATTATTATATTTCTCACATGCTTTGATTTGATCGATCTATGGATGGCACGTGTATACTAGTATTATACACGTGCTTTGCAAGTGGGGAAAGAGGAAATGAAAAGGGGAAAAAAAATTTACCAACCTGTGCGTTGCACGGGTTGGATTATGAACTAAGGCATTCTCCCATTATAGTAGTAGAGATGAGAAATATTACTACATACATTGTTTTTTATTCTAAAATTATATTGAGCTTATTTTTTAATAATTATTGGGCCTTTTTTATATATATTTGAGTATACGTATCTGTTTGTTTCCCTCCATCACATCCACACATTTCTCTTCTTATCCAATCCAGTGACTACTCTCTTTCTCGCTCGTGAACATTTGTCTCTTGAAATTCAACTCCCGAAAATTATTAAACTAAATTCAGAAGAAGAAAAAAAGGTTCACTCCATCACATCCCTAGATTCTGATACGTACATACTAGAGTAGTAATTTAATACTAAACACTCACTCACTGTAGACGTACTGTAGTTGTTACTACCAACACCACCAACAAGCACAGTGCACGCTATTATTACTCAAGAAACAAAATCATTCTGCAACCGTGCATGTGTTTCTTTAAGATGCGAGCTTCGGTGAAGATCTAACATTCCCAGTTCACTCCTTTATGATATCACATTGTACATACGATCTTTTTGAAGGCCTTAGACAATTAATGATACTAGGACAACATTTTCTACGTTCCCAAAATGCTTTGAATTGTGTGCCTGTCTCCTGCTAGTACAAACTAGGGCAGAACCCAAGCTCAAGGTCCAACCCTAACGAGGCCTAGCTTGGATCATCATCAAATTGAGCTCTTATCTTTTAATTAGTAATTTAATTTATTGTACGTTAAATTAATATTTAATTTATTTAAGTAATTTAATTGCAAGTGTAGGCAGTGCATGCTGACTGCAGGTTATTGTTTTCTTGCCAGTTCATTGAGGAGCAAATTGAACTTTTAATTATGAACAATGCAGCTTGTGCTCGTACAACTTACGTGTGAATAATCTACATCATGCTCCAAATATTCTTATCAGGTATGCGGATAATGTAATTATAAGCATGTATCCATTAAATATTCTGCGTACCTCAGTTTTTTTTTTTTTTTTTTACTCTCTCATTAGGATAGTAAAAAATATTACTATTTTATACTATTTGATTGATTATAAAATATTCTGCATACCTCAGTTTGATTAATTGTAAAATATATCCAATCCAAAATATTACTATTTGAAACAAAAAAAAATCTTTGAAAATTAGTTTCAAAAAAATAATTTGTTTGAATGTAGTTTTACCGTAGTATAGAATAAAGGAGATGTAATTTTTTTTTAAAAAAATAGTATAAATAATTGTAAAGGAGTGGGTAGAGTTATTTTATTGAATAATGTGAAGAGAGAGAATAGAGAAATCAATTTAATAGTCCATGAATAATGTTCACTTTCTTTTCCTCTCATTTTTTATTGAAAACATTTTGGCTTAAAAGTGCTACAATATCCCAGCGGGGAAACCAAATCCAAACCATTTTACTCCTAAACAAAGTTATGAACAATATTCTTTCTTCAAAAATTATTTCGGACAGTAACTTTATTGCCAAACATCTCATCCCTAAAATGCAGAGAGTTGTGACATCTTAAAAAATATATAATATAATCTCTAATCTCTAAATACTATGATGAGAGAGTTGGGGTTGTCATTTGTAGACATTCAACCATATAATTTCAACCATTCATTTTTAAGTGGGAGTTATATTAACCATTCATTTACTCAACTGTTGTTAGTTACCATAATAGCCTTAAAGTTCAAATTTATTACAACATAATTAATTACAAAAGTGTCACTCATATTGATATGGCTAAAAATAAGGGCTAAATCGGAACCGTCCAAATCGGGCGCGAATCTCAAAACCTGAGGGTAAAATGGTAATTTCACCTATAAACGGGTCTGAAGTGGGTACTGGGTCCTCTCTCCAGAGACCCAACAACCCGCGAACGGATTCATCTCAACTGGGTGCGGATTCCAACCCGCAGCAAATCCGGTCCAGCAGGATAGAATTAGGGTTTCTGATTGTATTCAATTAACGGCCTTGATTCGCTCTATCCTTTCACTGGGAATTAGGGATTTCATTCCTAATCTGATCCCAAAGGCGGCTATAAATATCCCCCATCCACCATCATTAAGAGGTAATCAATCTTTTGCCAATTTACGCTCTCTTATAATCTTCCTGATTACTGACTTGAGCGTCGGAGGGTGCGTCGCCGGGATCAACCCCGGTGTCTTGCACTTTTTGCAGGTGAACGGCGGGAGTCAGCGGTCGAACTCCGGCGGAAGAAGTTAAGGTTTGATTATTCGGTTCCCCTAAGAATCCACAAATACTATATGTTTGCCCCCACACCAGATTTAGCGGTAACAGATTGGCGCCGTCTGTGAGAACCAACGAATAGCAGTCATTCCTCTTTCCGTTGGTCAGATCCTACCCAGCCATGCCTCCAAAGAAACTTAGATCTAGGGGGTCTAACTGCGGACCTACTCCTCAACAAGAGCACTCCCTAGAAACGGTCCAGCCACAGGGACTCCCTCCTCAACCCGAACAAGCCCCGCAGCAGGACCAACTCCCTCCTCAGAATCTTCAACCCCCTCGCAGTCAAATCAGTCCCCAGAATGCCGTTTGGGGGGGGGGGGCTACCGTCCCAATCCTCCGAAACAACCTCTTCAACATGACCGCGTCTCCGTACACAATTCCTCTACCGATTCCATGGCATCCCACAACCCCCGGGCTTTCGATGATCTCCGCAATACCATCCTCAATCGGCAGAAGGAAGAGGATCTTCACCGCCGTTTGGATGAAAGGCGGGCCCGAGAGGGAGCCTCCCGCCAACAACGTCCAAATGAGCGATCTCCTCATCCTTGAGACCACAGAAGGTCCCCTCCTCACCGAGGGCGGAGAGAGTCCCCTGGCCACTATAGGAGAAGACCTCACTTTCCTGATGGCTGGCGACCTCTGAGGAACGATGACGCACTCATCACTCGTGCCGAGTTCCAGCAATTCCAAACAACCATCTTACAAGCCCTCAATTTCCGACCCAACAATAACAATGCTCGGAGGGTCCCCACTCTTCCTCCGGTCCAAAGTTCTCGCCGACGGTCCCTAACTCTTCCCCCAGCTCCTAGCAACCCCCAGCACATTCCTAGTCCTCGCCACTCTCGGAGCCACCGTCGTCGTAGCCCCCACTCTCCCTCGTACGAAGATGAGTCCAGATGCTCGATTGAATATCGTCAAAGGGATGACACTGTCTACCGTCGTCTCCACGAAATGGAGAGGCGCTTGGGTCAGCTAGATAGAGAAGAAGAGCTTAGAGGAAGGACCCTCCATCCGAGCTGATCTCCTTTCTCTTGAACTATCATGGAGGCACCCATTCCAATAGGCTTCAAGCCTCCACAATTCGAGACTTATTCCGGGGAGTCCGACCCCGTGGAACACATCGAAAGCTTTAAGACCCTCATGCTAATCCACCAAGCTTCCGATGCTCTGCTGTGCAAGACCTTCCCTGCTACTCTCAAGGGTCCGGCCCGGGAATGGTACTCTCGCCTCACCCCATCCTCAATATTCTCCTTCGAGCAATTCGAGACCCTCTTCGTCACCCACTTCGTGAGTAGCCGCCGAACTGAGAAGACCAACATTTCCCTACTCTATCTCAATCAGAAGAAGGGTGAGAAGCTGAGAGACTATGTGAAAAGGTTCACCGCGGAAGCCAGGTCCATCGCTTCTCTCGACCAGTCGGTCGCTGCAGCAGCATTCCAATCGAATGTCCTTAACTCCAGCCTTCGGTCCTCCCTCGCCAAGAAGCCCCCGCAGAATTCCTCCGACCTCCTTCTCCAAAGCGAGAAGTATATCCGGGCTGAGGAAACTGAGCATCGCCCCACCTTTGAGGGGCCTTCCTCCGGAACCAAAAGAAAGGCAGGTGAAGAAGAGGGAGCCAAGAAGCTCCAGAAGGACAATGGCGGACAGCGCCGCCCTTTCCCCAGATTCAAAAAATTTACTCCTCTTAACGCCAACATTTCCACTATTCTCATGGAAGTTGATAAGAAAGGGGTGATACCTCCTGCCCTGAAGATGAACACCCCTGACAAGAAGAGGGATAAAGAGAAGTGGTGCCGCTATCACCGGGACCATGGCCACGACACCAATGATTACCGGGCCATGAAGAACGAGATTGGGGCTCTCATCCAAAGGGGGCAGCTGGCCAAATTTGTGAGAAAGGACCGGACCGATCTCCCTCCTCCCCTTCGGGGGGCTAACAAGCGTCCTGAGCGACGCGATGAAACTCCAGAGTTCGAAGAGGAATGCACCCTACATCTCATCCATGGAGGCCCCATGGGCGGCACCTCCAACTCCTCTCGAAAGGCTTTTATAAGGGAAGTCAACTCAGTACATGGCATGCCCCCCACCAAAGGCCTCGGAGTACCAGTCACTTTTTCAGATGAAGACCTTGAGGGTGTCCGAATCCCCCATTGTGACGCACTAGTCATCAACCTCCATATGGCGAATTTTAAAGTGGAGAGGATCCTGGTGGACAATGGCAGCTCTGTTAACATCCTCTTTGTCGCTGCTTTCAAAGGACTCAAGCTATCCCGGGACAGACTTAAGCCCGCCGGCTACACACTCCACGGGTTCACGGGAGTGCTAGTGACTATTGAAAGGGGTGATCACTCTCGACGTAACCGCTGGAAAAACTCCTACTACCCGAACGGAGCCGATGGACTTCATGGTCATCGATGTCCCCGCTGCTTATAATGTGATCCTAGGCCGACCCGGCCTAGCTGCTCTTAAAGCCGTCCCTTCCGCTTATCACCTCAAGATGAAGTTCCCTACCCGGGCAGGAGTAGGGAAAGTAAGAGGCAATCAGGAAATGACCCGCAAATGCTACATGACCTCTACTGGGAGTCCAGTCCCCTCCCTCAAAACTCTTGAAATTCCCCAGGACGGAGTCCGGCCAACGTCCGAGCCGGTTGATGAATTGGAGAAAGTGCTCTTCTCTGAGCAAGATCCGAACCGCAAGTTCTTTATCAGCAAGACCCTCCCATCTGCCCTAAGCTCAGACATAGTCCAATGTATTAGAAAGAACCGTGACCTCTTCGCATGGTCGGCTGCCGACATGCCAGGAATCTCCGAAGAGCTCCTCGTCCACCGCCTGAGTGTTGCACCGGGGTCCAAACCGGTTCAACAGAAGAGGTGCAAATTTGCTCCCGAGCGCCAACAAGCTATAAAAGAAGAGGTGGACAAGCTCCTTAAGGCTCGGTTCATACAGGAGGTCAATTATCCCGAATGGCTCTCAAATATTGTGATGGTAAAGAAAGCCAACGGGAGCTGGAGAATCTGCATCGATTTTACAGACCTGAATAAAGCATGCCCCAAAGATCCATTCTCTCTTCCAAGCATCGACACCCTGATTGACGCCACTTCGGGCCATGAGCTTCTTAACTTCATGGACGCTTTCTCCGAATACAATCAAATCTGCATGTTCCCCCCGGATATTCTGAAGACCTCCTTTGTTACTGATCAGGGCCTCTACTGCTACAGGGTGATGCCTTTCGGGTTGAAGAATGCAGGCACCACCTATCAACGCCTCGTTAACAAAGTCTTCCAAAATCAGATCGGCCGCAACATGGAGGTGTATGTTGATGATATGCTTGTGAAGAGCATTCATGGGGCCGACCATGTCACCGATCTGCAGGAGGCATTCGATGAATTAAGAAAACATGATATGAGGCTCAATCCGAACAAGTGTGCGTTCGAGGTCTCCTCGGAAAAATTCCTAGGCTTCATGGTCAGCCAAAGAGGGATCGAAGCCAACCCCGAGAAGATCAAAGCCGTACTGGATATGGCCCCTCTCAAAAATGTGAAAGAAACTAACCGGGCACCTCGCAGCTATAGGGTGCTTCCATTCCAAGTCAGGGGAGAAGTGTCTTCCCTTCTTCAAGGCTCTCAGGGGGGTTAAGGGCTTCGAATGGGGTCAACAGCAGTAGGAGTCGTTCGATCAGCTGAAATCCTATCTAGTCAACTCCCCTCTCCTCAGCAAGCCTATCTCCGGGGAAACACTCTACCTCTACTTAGCTGCCTCCGAACAGACCCTCAGCGCTGTCTTGGTAAGGAAAGAAGACAAGGCTCAGAAGCCCATCTATTACGTAAGTAAAGTACTTCGGGATGCCGAGCTTCGTTATCCAAGGCTAGAGAAGATGGCATACGCCTTGGTTATGGCAGCTAGGAAGCTTCGCCCATATTTCCAGTCTCACTCGGTGGTCATTCTTACCAACCAACCGCTGAAGCAAGTTCTGCACAAGCTGGAGACCTCTGGACGTCTCATGAAGTGGTCGATCGAGCTGAGCCAGCATGATATCATACCAGCCTCGGACCGCAATCAAAGCTCAGGCCTTAGCTGAATTCATAGTTGAGAGCACTATTTCTTAGGTCAGTCAAGCGGCAAACGGACCTCCTATTTGGACGATATATGTTGATGGATCCTATTGCACCGAAGGGAGCGGAGCCGAGGTCATTCTGGCAGGCCCAGATGACTTCGTTCTTCAATAATCCCTCCGCATCAACTTTAAGGCCTCCAATAATGAAGCGGAGTATGAAGCCCTTATAGCCGGTCTAGGAATGGCCCGCAAAGTAGAGGCACAACGCCTCCGTATATTTAGTGGCTCTCAGCTAGTCGTGAATCAAGTCTTGGGCGAGTATGAAGCGCGAGATGATCGAATGGCTAAGTATCTAGCCAAGGTCCAAAATCTCATGGCTCTATTCGAAGAGGCACTTATTCGGCGAATCCCCAGGGAGGAAAATGCCCAAGCAGATGCCCTCTCCAAGTTAGCCTCTTTCTCCCTCCAAGATCTCGAGCAGACCGTCTTGATTGAAGTGCTCCTGAGGCCGAGCATAGAAGAAGAAACTTCCGAATCAACGGAGTCATTGCCGGCTCAACTTTAAGATAATTGGATAAAACCCCTGGTAGAATTTCTAAGGGATGGGTTCCTCCCCGAAGACCCTAAGGAAGCTTGTCGAGTCAGAACCAGAGTGGAGCGGTACACCCTTGTTGAGGGGATCTTGTACAAACGCTCCTTCACACAAGTTGACGGTAGACCTTATCTGAGGTGTCTCTCCCCTGAACAAGCCACATACGCCTTGCAAGAGCTTCACGAAGGCATAGGCGGAGCACATTCAGGGTCCAGATCCCTTGCCCGGAAGGTGTTGAATTATGGATATTTCTGGCCTACCCTCCTACAAGATGCCGAGCGACATGTTCGGCAATGCAGCTCTAGTCAAAAGTATTCCAACATTCGTCGCCTATCCCAAGCTCACCTCGCTTCTCTATCAAGTCCGATCCCTTTCGCAATGTGGAGGATGGATTTACTAGGACCGTTTCCCCCAGCTCCCAGCCAACTCAAATTTTTAGTCGTAGCAATCGACTACTTCTCGAAGTGGATAGAGGCCGAGTTCTTGGCTACAATCACCGAGAACAAAATCCTTCAATTCTTCTGGAAGAGCGTCATCTGCAGGTTCGGTGTCCCTCGGGTCCTCATAACCAACAATGGAACACAATTTACAGGGGCCACATTCCGAGCTTTATGTGAAGACCTCGCCATCCAACAACGCTTCTCCTCCATCTCCCACCCACAGTCAAATGGCCAAGTAGAAAATGCCAACCGACAAATCCTCTTCGGTATTAAGAAGCGGTTGGATAAGTCCGCTAAAGGCTTATGGGTTGATGAACTCCCTAACGTACTGTGGAGTTACTGCACAACGAAACGGACCCCTACAGGAGAGTCGCCATTCAATCTCACCTATGGGTCTGAAGCTGTGATCCCCTTGGAAGTCGGTGTACCCTCTCCTCGCCTCATTGCCTATGAAGAAGAGCAGAACGCCAGAGATCTTTGGGCGAATTAGGATTTGATTGATGAGCTCCGTGAAAGAGCTTCAATTCGCCAACAAAGCTACCGAAGGAGGGTCGAGCTGGCCTACAACAAAAGGGTTCGTCCCAACAACCTCAAAGAAGGGGATTTGGTACTCAGAAAGTTAGCTATCTCATTTCCCAGTTAGAAGAACAAGCTAGCCCCAAATTGGGAAGGACCCTACAAGATCACCAAAGTGGTTCAGCCGGGGACATACCGTCTAGAAGACCTTGAAGGAAGAGAGATTCAAAGGACTTGGAATGCCGACCATCTCTTGAAGTACCAAAAGAGCGCATGAACGCCTCTCCGAGTACCGTCAGATGTCGAACCGTTCCTTTCTGATCACTTGTATTTTACTTTTGCTTCTTTATTTTCCCAATGTAATAACGGCTCGCAACTTAGAAGCAGCCGAGTATTAGTTTTCAATAAAGAACATTTTTCCTTATATCTTACTTGTGAATTGCTTGTATCTCTCTGTTTTTACCTTCTTCATACTCTAACAACAAGTTCGGAGTCCAACACTTGGCTCGACTCCGCTTTGCAAGCTCGTTCTTAAGCGAGCTAGAAGTGGTTCGCCATTCGGAATTGCTCCCACAACCGTTGAAACATACTCAAACGACGAGTTTGGAGTCCAATACTTGGTTCGACTCTGCTTCGCAAGCTCGTTCTTAAGCTAGTTAGAAGTGGTTCGCCATTCAGAATTGCTCCCACTACCGTTGAAACAAACTCTAATGACGAGTTTGGAGTCCAACACTTGGCTCGACTCCGCTTCGTAAGCTCGCTCTTAAGCGAGCTAGAAGTGGTTCGCTATTCGGAATTGCTCCCACAACCGTTGAAACAAACACAAACGACGAGTTTGGAGTCCAACACTTGGCTCGACTCCGCTTCGCAAGCTCGCTCTTAAGCGAGCTAGAAGTGGTTCGCCATTCGGAATTGCTCCTACAACCATTGAAACATACTCAAACAACGAGTTCGGAGTCCAACACTTGGCTCGACTCCGCTTCGCAAGCTCGCTCTTAAGCGAGCCAGAAGTGGTTCGCCATTCGAAATTGCTCCCACAACCGTTGAAATATACTCTTGTTTCGCCACCGCGCGCGAATTCCTTACAGCTAAACTAAACATGGGAGAAGCTGATGCTAGGTCTACCATTCGTATGCTAGTCTTGGCACCCTGCATCTCTTTATTCTCGCGGTTGGAAGGTCATTGATATGAATTTGCTATATTCTTCGTGTTTCCTCAAGAGAAGATATAAGCTTTAAACAGGAACTTGTTAGAGGCTTCGATGAATTCCCAGCCTGGGCAGTCCTCAGTTTTTTCAAGGCGAAGTCGAAGGTCCACGACAGCCCTAGTCCTTGATCAAATACTAGACTATGAAATCACCTCTAGAATCTCGTATATTGTCGACCCATGCCCAGGACTCTGAGGAGCTAACCTCTGGTTCTTATAGTTCGTTTAAAGTTGAAGTAATCCTCCAATAGGCGGCTCTCCACTACAAGAAACTCGCTCTCACGGATTCACCAGCCAAGAGGTTCGAAGCAGTGCTCGGCCCGCCTAGTCTTGCTCTAGACTTCGGGACACATTACCGAGCGCTCTTGGCCCCGACGCCCAAACAAACAAAAACCTTGCTCTGGACTTCGGCACGCCTAGTCGAGCGCTCCTGGCACCGACGCCCAAACAAGCAAAAACTTTGCCCTGGACCTCGGCACGCCTAGTTGAGCGCTCTTGGTGCCGATGCCCAAACAAGCAAAAACCTTGCTCTAAACTTCGGCACACATTGCCGAGCGCTTTTGGCACCGAGACCCAAACGAGTGAAAGTCTAGCTCCGGACCTCGGCACACTAAAGATAGCCACGAATAACACAACAACAGAAAGGGTTCAAAAACGCACAAGTTCAAGAAAGAAAAAACATCATTTCGATTAAGTGCGGGGAAGACAATTACAAAGCGGTATCTTCTTTACAACCGAGCTACGAGACCTCCAAAAGCAAAAACTACAACGCCGACTCATTACACTTAGACGAAATGCAAAACTTGGAAAACAAAAAATCTTCAGCGCTTCCTTGGCGCAGGGATATTTCGCTTCAAAGACACCCGAGGGCGACGACGCTTGACCCCGGTACTCGTCCCTAAACTGGCGAATTGAGAAGTGTCCTCGGCGCTGCTCCTGACAGTTGTGCCAACGGATGCTCTGCTCGATGAAATTGCCACACCACTTTGGGCATCACCCAGACTTGGTCGACCTACAGGAGAACGTGTCGCGAGCTTATAAAATGAAATGCCTCGCTCACCCTCCTTGCGAGTGCATGAAGTGCTCCTGACATTAATTGGCCCCGAGTGCGGCTTTAGGCGAGCCACTTCAACCTCCAACTCAGCGATCCTCTGCTTCAGAGATTCGTCTCTTGCGAAGCGAGGAGGCACGGCGGAGCTCGGAATGCTGGGGTGACTGGCGATAATCCGGCGGAGGTGAGTGACTTCGATGTCCCTATCCACTGTGGCTCTTTTCAACGCATCGACCTCCGCTGTCAGCTCGTCACGTTCGGCCATTAGCCTGCCCACTGCCTTGGTCAGCTCCTCTTTTTCTGCCAGAAGTTCGGCCTCCACAATCTTCAAGTGGTGCACTTCAGTGAGCATATCGTCCCTCTCCGCTGTCATCTTCGACAGAGAGAGCTGGAGACACTTCAACCTTAGCCCGTTAGTGAAGGCTGTCGATGAGCCATCCTCCTCGTCCACAGGGGGGATATCGGCGAGCCGATCCTCTATTCGCCGAATCTCGATGTCCCGTTGGCTCAAGATCACCTGCAAATGGTTTCGCTTGCTCTCAGCCCTGTGCAACCCAAACTCGACCTCATAAAGGCGCTCTCGGCACCTGGCCAAACTCAGCCTCGTCGACCCCAAGCTATCCTCGGAACCAAACTCCTCCCCGGAGCGAGTGTGTTCAGCTGAATAGGTCGCCTCCGCAAGCTAAAAAGATCAAAGCAAACAACGGGGCTCAGTAAATAGTCACTGGTTCACTCCTCGTCCGACCCCTGAATAAAAGATACACGCACTAAAGCGAAAGTTTTTTGTCTAAACACTTAGTCGAATTTCAAGCAAACAAAAAAGGGGGGCGGGGGGGGGGGGGGGGATGGGGGTTATTCAAAGGCGACATGGGGCCGAGCTCAAACGTTTCTTTCATTCATCACAAAAAATGCGGTGGCCAGTCCGCAATTAGGCAATACAAGACAAGACAAAAAAAAGGAAGAAGAGGGGGAGAAAACAAGAGGAGGTGAATTCAATGGTCGACCTCTTTCCCGGGGCGTCGAGAGTGGATGGGGACGGACCCCCCCGATGGGGGCTGAATCGCCAGCGGGGTTACTTCGGTGATCTGCACCTTGCCGACGACCTCAACCTCGCGGTCGTCCTCATCCTCGCCTTCTTCTTCTTCTCCCTCCAACTCAGGGTCGAAGCCCTCGACATGGCCTGGGAACAGCCTCCACCCCGAGCAGTCCACCTCAGGGTATCGCTCCGACACTTGAGAGATGGCTTGGGCATAGGCCTTGACCATGTTTTGGGCAAGGAAGCCCTGCGCCTTCGCCATGGTGGCCTCTTCGGCCGCTTTCACCGCGGCGTCCTTGGTCTTCGCCGCCTCGGCCAGTTGCTTTGTCGACTCCTCCTTCTGCCACAGAAGGTCGGCCTCGAGCTTCGCGACCAGATCTTCAAGGTACTCGAGCCTCGTCGACCTTGCCTCGAGCTCGACCGTCAACTTGTCGAGCTCGGTGCCCATTCAAGCCTTTTCGACCCGAGCCCGGTCGGTCTCTTGCTTCAGCTCCTTCTCCAACTCCGTCATCTTTTTCGAAAGATGACCGAAGTGGACGATGATCTACAACAAAACAACAAAAAAGTGTAAAGAGTTAGAGAAATCAAAAGTAAAAGTAACCAACAAAGGCAGAAATTCGACACTTACTGAAATCGCCGAGCGCGCGATCTCGATAGCGTCGTCACCCGCCAGACCGACCTCCATGGCGGCTCGGTCCTTTGGCATCGCCAGGTGTTTGACCACCTGCATACTCGCCAACGAGTTGCCGAGGAACCCAACATGCTTCCGAACTTGCCAGTCTGAAATGTAGATCCTCTTGTGCTCCTCAGTCAGAAGCTCCTCGGCGGTCACCGTCAGTGGTGGCGTCTCCATCCCGAGAGCTACGGAGATTGGGAAGTCCCATGCTGTAGTTGACGCCGAGGCAGCTCCTACGGCTGGGGTCGAGGTCACCACAGCCGGAGGCTCCACCCCCTCGGCTATGCTCGCGCCCCTCGGAGCCTTCGCGGGCTGCAGCTTGGTGGAGACCCTCTTGTGCTTCTTCGACGCCTTACTGCCGAAGGCGACCCTCTGCGCCATCACCGCGTCGAAATCCATTGCCTCTGCATCGAATAAGAAGCCGGTTAAAGACACAAGTTGGAATAAGCAAAAAGAAAAAAAATGAACGAAGAAAGAGCCCCGTACTGGGATCTACGCGGCTAAGCCCTCCCCTGAAGAGAATGTCTTCGGTCAGCTCTCTCCAGTCGTACTTCGGCCTGTCTAGAAGAGTCTGCACTGCCTCCTCTTCTTGAGGGTGAAGCACTGGCGACTCTCGCACTCGCCTTGACACCTTCTCCACGAAGCTGGTAGGTATGGGCCATGCCTCTGCGCTCCGCACTATGAGGTACTTATCCTGCCAGTGCTTGATGGAGTCAGGGCAGACGACGAGCCGACCTCCGTGCCTCGGAGCTAGGTAGTACCGGAACTCTGACCGGTTCTGCTGATGAAGCCGGTGGACAGTTCGGAGTACCCTCAGCTCCGGCTCGATCCCAGCCGCTTGGCAGTGGAGTATGAACCCATTGATAACTCTCCACGTGTTCGGCATCAGTTGAATGGGGCTGACCCCAAACCACCTCAGCACTTGGATCGCGAACGGGTGGAGAGGTATCCGAGCACCGGCGATGAAGGCATCAACCGGCCAGAAACACATGTTTACCGGCATCGGTGAATTTTCCCTAACCTCGGGACCCGGCAACATAAGCTCGTACTCCTCCGGAATTTGGAAGCAACTCTGGATCACTACCAAGTCCTCCATGCTAAGGATCGATACCGTTTCATCGGCCTCGGAGGTCTCCCTTGCCTCGTTTTCCTCGAATGCTCTCCCCCTCCCGTGAATAATGCGCTCGGCCTCCTCTCCTGGAAGTTCTCGAACTCTTTGAAGCCCGGTCAGTGGCCCTGGATACCTGCCGAACGGCTCCATGCTCTTCGGATCCTCCACTATAGTGTCTCGACCGGATACCTTCTTGCCTTTATCTTGGCGACTTGGAGAAGGGACTTCGGCGGCAGAAGGGGAAGGCTTGGAGATAGGAGAAAGAGACATATTTATACTTGAAAAAAGACTAAGTATAAATTACCTTTGAGTTGATAGAAACGGTTGGAATTTTCACCAGAAAAGCAATCGACGATCACCGTGAGCTCTCACTAGTAGAAATTACCGCCTGAGTAAAATTCGGAGAAGTGAGAAATGAGAGGGGAGAGGGGGTGAAGTTTTATAGAGCTTGGCACACAAAACGAGGTTAATAGGCCCACAGAGCCAGCCAATTTACATAAGGCGACAAAATGACCTGAACCATCACATTATTTACCGCGCCTAGCCATACTATCACATTAATGGCTGACACATCTGTCAGAAGAAGATCAGGAGCCATCGCATTAATTACTGTCACATCTGTCAGATATTCAGCGGTCGCCAACTCAGCCCGACGTTTCGTATGTTGCCAAAAATCGCGATCCAAGGCCTCGGCACATGCTGCCGAGCGTTCTTGACACCGACCATGTTACATGGAAAAAATTGTCACATAGAAGAAATTGGACCTCGGCACATGCTGCCGAGCGTTCTTGACACCGACCATGTTACATGAGAATCTCGGCACATGCTGCCGAGCGTTCTTGACACCGACCATGTTACATGACAAAAATTGTCACATGGAAGAAATTGGACCTCGGCACATGCTGCCGAGCGTTCTTGACACCGACCATGTTACATGAGAAAAAATTGGACCTCGGCACATGCTGCCGAGCGTTCTTGGCACCGACCATGTTACATGGAAAAATTGTCACATGAAAAAAATTGGACCTTGGCACATGCTGCCGAGCGTTCTTGCCACCGACCATGTTACATGGAAAAGTGGACCTCGACACATGCTTCCGAACGCACTCAGCACCGACCCTCTTACGGGGAGGAAACCACTCCGAACTCTGCCAAAAATCCGCCGAACACGCCTGTAGCCTGGCCGAAGTATCTGTGCGCTTCGGCGGAAGGTGCCGAACCCCCAGGGACCTCGGCCTCCTTCGTAGCGAGTGTTCGGAAGGGGTCGGCGACGAGGCCGAAGCATCCAGGCCATGAAACGACGAAAATAACACCAAATCATCGACTTAAATACTGCAAAAAAGATGATTTAAAATTCAGGAAAATTAATTAAAAATTCTTAAAAAATAATTATAAATTCGGGAAAACCTTTTTGAAACCCTGGGTAGATAACTGTTGCTTAAAAAGATTAATTAAGACCCCCGAATGACAAATCACCACTTCGCAAAGTTAGGAAAAATCACCAGAAGTCGAAGAGAGCTCAAGAGTAACCTCGAGCGCACAAATAGCTTCGAAAATCACCATAATACCTCATACAAAGATTCAACGTCCCTCGTTTGGACGGCGATACCGCCCTGCAAGCCATTAAAACAGTAAAACTACTCCTCAAAGCCTGATCAAACTTAGTCTTCGGGAGTAGGGGGCTCGTGATATGGCTAAAAATAAGGGCTAAATCAGAACCGTCCAAATCGGGCGCGAATCTCAAAGCCTGAGGGTAAAATGGTAATTTCACCTATAAACGGGTCTGAAGTGGGTACTGGGTCCTCTCTCCAGAGACCCAACAACCCGCGAACGGATGCATCTCAACTGGGTGCGGATTCCAATCTGCAGCAAACCCGGTCCAGCAGGATAGAATTAGGGCTTCTGATTGTATTCAATCAACGACCCTGATTTGCTCTATCCTTTCACTGGGAATTAGGGATTTCATTCCTAATCTGATCCCAAAGGCGGCTATAAATACCCCCCATCCACCACCATTAAGAGGTAATCAATCTTTTGCCAATTTACGCTCTCTCATAATCTTCCTTATTACTGACTTGAGCGTCGGAGGGTGCGTCGCCGGGATCAACCCCGGTGTCTCGCACTTTTTGCAGGTGAACGGCGGGAGTCAGCGGTCGAACTCCGGCGGAAGAAGTTAAGGTTTGATTATTCGGTTCCCCTAAGAATCTACAAATACTATCTGTTTGCCCCCACACCAGATTTAGCGGTAACACATATAAAATAAAAGTTTGTACCACTATGGATAATTTGTAAAGAATATGTATAGGTAAAGGGAGGTCTCAAGTTTGATGCCAGATTATGTCTTATTATTTACTTTATAAATTTGAAAAATTTTGATTAGAACTTGCATCGCACATGCAAGTTACTAGTCTAATCTAATATTATAATGGAAGAGTTGGAGTTATCGTTTGTATACAAACTAACACGAACATTACCCGTGCATAACTAATATAAAGGGTGTCACTAGGGGTGGACAACTATTATCCGAACCGACCAATCCGAACCAATCCAACCCGAACCGACCGGTTTTTAACCGAACCAATTGGGGGTTTGGATTGGATCGGTTCTTGATCTTCAATAACCAATTGGACCGGTTCGGTTGTTGGATGAGGCTGTCAAATATCCGATGAAACCGAACCGACCATACCTCTATGCATAAGTCCATAAAAAATGTAGTTCTCCTTTAATTTCTTGAATATACAAATAGTCATTTTTCATTTTCCTTGAGATACAAACAGTCTTTTTTAATTTCTTTAATACAAACCGAGCAGTTGTTCTACCTATGTTTTGGTTCTCCATAATCCTATGTGTTATGTTGTTGAGAAATGCTTGATTTACTGTGTGACCCAACTTAATAGAATCATAAAGTTGGTGTAACATTTAGTAGTTACTTTAATCAAGTCAAGCAGAAATTATTTTCTAAATCTTTTTTTATTGCACCTGAAATTCAAGTAGCTATGGTTATTGATGTTTCTTTTATGATAATAAACTAAGATTACAGAAGTATGCAAGTGAAAAAGCAGTTTATCTCACTCATTTAAACGTCATCATCTCAAACAATTAGTACAAAATTCATTAACAACTTGTGGTTTTAGGAATCTTCATTTTAAATTCATTTCTGAATAACAAATAGCAGGTTGTTTATTAAGTTTGATTGAAATTGATCTTTTAAATTTCAACAAAATTATGAATGATGTTGAAAGTGAAAACTAGCACGCCAAACCGACCATCAATCCAATCCAAACCGAGCTTAATCGGCTTGGATGGAAACCGATCCAATTAAGGTTCAGATTGGTTGCGGATGAGAAAATTAAAAAACCAATATTCTTTGAATCGGTGGTGGATGGTCCATATTAGGTCGGATACCGACCGATGCCCACCCCTAGGTGTCACGAATTCGAGGCCAGACAACGTCTGAATTTTTACTTTTAAAAATATATATTTATTAAGACGTGTATCATACGCTTAATTACTATAATATTTATAATAATATAATAACCTAATATTATAATGAGAGAGTTGGAGTTGTCGCTTGTAAACATACCAACTTACGTGTATCGCGCGTATCTATACTATTATTAAGCAAAGCTCAATTTTGGCGGCTTTTTACTATCATGCCCTCATAAACATAAAAGGCTAAAAAATATAGGGTTAATATCGGAGGTCAGAAATGTAATTTGCATGTATTTGGAAAATAATTAACATGCATAGATTTGCATGCCTGTCTGCATAGATTTGGAAAAATAATTAATAGTATAGATTTGCATGTATTTGCATGCACAATTTATTCATAAGAAAGTTTCCTCCTATCAAAGCCAGTAGGTCTAACACATGCATGCAAATATCAAAATGTATAAATTGTGCATGCCTGTCTACATGCATGCATGCAACCTCTTCGGTGACCTGCCCCTTCCTCAAAATGCTACACACCTTTATAGACGTGCATCGCACGTGCATTACTACTAGTATAACTAATATGAAGGAGGTCTCAGGTTCGAGGCAGACTACGTCCTAGTTTTTACTTTGAAAAAAATTTATTAAGCCGTGTATTGCATATGTAAATTACTGTGTGTGTGTGTATATATATAGAGTGAGTTGTGATCTATGGCTCGGTCTCTCGTATATGTTACATTGTTATTATCATTTTTTTTTTCTCTTATTGTTTGGAAACGGATGATATATTTATGACTAGTATTATAGGAAAGGAATCTGCATTATACCTAATTTAATGGTTATAAAATTTGCACAGCTTATAAGGCTTTGCTAGGGATAAGTAGTTTGACATATTTATTTTTGAATTTGGTAACGTTTTCTTTTGCATATAGGAAAACTACAACAATTTTTTTTTATTAAGAAAATATGGTCATTCAACGGAGGTGAATTTCACAGAGCTAAATGAAAGAGAGATTCATATAACAGATTCAAAATTTCCAAATAAACATTGTCACAACTAAAAGAGCATCCACAATGGTGCTTGCAATTTATTGACAAAATGACAAAATGTTAAATAGCAATTTTAAAAAGCATCATTCTGGTTCATTTGTCAAATTTTGAGATTGCCAATTTTTTTTAACGGATGGAATATATTGTTTCGTCCGAGATGTATTTTTGTAATTTTTAGAAAAATTAAAATAATATTAGTTATTAAATAGTCATTAGTTAATAAATTAGTGATTAAAATAATACTAAATCATATTTAAATTAATACAGTAAGGAATTAGTGGATGATTAGCGGTTAAAGTTGGTGATTACTATAACATGAAAGTGACATTTCTTCACAAATGGGACATATCCCATCTCTCAACTTTTTGAGCTCTCATCCGATAGCGGTTTTTATGGAAGGGAGCTCTCATCCGATAGCGGTTTTTATGGAAGGGTGCAAGTCCTGATAGAGGCGGCTATCACCTCATCAGATAGGAAAAAGCGTGCATGAAAAAGATGCACGGAGGCCTACGTATTATTGACCTTCGAGATATGAATCTTGCTCTCTTGGGTAAATGGTGGTGGAAAGTCTTCCACCTTAATGGAGAAGGGTTGCAGGATTTCGTTCAGGCGTACCTGCATGGAAATGGGACGATAAATCTGGGCTTCAGGGTGGGTCTACGTGTCTCCTGGCTCTGGAGAGGTATTTGCTAAGGCCTATGAACCTTTCAATAGCTATGTGACGTCGTCTATTGGTAATGACAGACTTACTAGATTCTAGTGGGATAAGTGGTGTGGTGACCACACTTTAGAGATTTGTTCCCTAATTTGTATGCTCGAGCGTCTCAACCACACTGCACGGTGGTCGCAGCCTAGAGAAGAAGCTCATGGAAAGCGGACTTTAAACAGTCGTTGGACTCGGGCTCTGAGCTTAGGCTCATGGAACTTCAGGCCCATATTGCTAGCTCCGGAATTAAATGCTCTCAGGGCCCCGATAGGAAATCTTGGGGACTGGAAAAGAATGGCATGTTCACTATTCGCTCCGTTTATAACCGCATTCATTTCAGAGGATGTAGCCTGAAATGGTCAGGCATTATCTGGAAGACGAAAACCCCGCTGAAAATAAAAATCTTCTTATGGTGACACAAGTATTATTGTGAATTAGGAAAACAATAATGCATAGAGACTAGTATGTGTGTAGACTGATGACCATATCTCACGAGTCATGGATATGAGATATCAAGTCTTCACATGGGTACATATTAGAGTAATAATGTACTGGACTGACCCACCATGAGAACTCTGTATGGATCGTTACATGAGTTTCATAAGCGGTTCTCACACTGACTATGGTGTATGTAGACCTTTGACTTGAAGTCATTACGATTCCCTACATGAGAAGTTATATATTTTAATGTCGTCAAACGTTTCCTGTAATAAGGAGATTATAAAGTTGACTATTTGATATACTACAAATCATGCGGAGGGATGTGAGTGACTTAGATAAGATTTCTCCCTCTTACATAACAGGAGCAAAATCTACGGGTCCCTTGATTGAGTGAGACTGTAAAATGCATGGCCGTACTCAAATGAGCTATGAGATATTGAGCTCATTTGGTTTAGTAAGTCTACTCGGACATCAAGAAACCAAAGATGATTGTACAAGGGTGACACACTCTATGCCTTGTGTTCAATTAAGATATCTGGGCAAAGAGACTAGACTACATAGCAACATTGGTCACGGATAAGTTATGTCTAATCACTGACATTCCCGTTACTTGAGTAGCAGTGATGTATTGCTAGATACCACTCACTTTTTGTAATACTAGAATATAATTTTAGTATTACTGTCAACGTAACGAGAACCTACTGGATCACACACTTAGAATGGATTGAAATTGAGATTTAAATTCATAAGATGAATTTAATTGGGAATCTAAGTAAGACTTGGACAGCTGACATCAGTTGGACATTTAATTAGACTAAATGGGCTGACAGAGGTCCACACATGAATCTGACCCAAGTCGGATTGTGAGCCCAACAACCTCATTACTCTCTTAGGTTTAATTTTCTGCAGCTATATATATGATACATATTTGTGAAAAAGTGTTACACGAGAAAACCCTAGCCGTCACAGAAATTGTGAGAGAGAGATCATGAGGAACAACCCCATCACGCAGCTAGCACCGTGGCGTGAGAAAAGCTTGGTTTTGACCCATTCGTGTGGATACCTTAAAAGCACCGCAATATTGCAGTGCTGTGATCGACATATCTTGGAGACAACATATACATCCATAAGGTATAATTTCTAAACACGATTTCTAGTTTTCGCATGGATCCATGGCTAGGTTTCAATAATTTTTGTAATTTTCCGCTGTGTATTCAATCTGTGTTTGCTATTGAAACCTAACAGGATGCAGGTTTGTTTTGATCCTTCTTTTATCCCACCCCCCATGCTTGGGGAGGATCTATGTACTTTTGTTGTATTTTAGGAGTTTGTACTTGGCTCAGTACTCTGAATTTGTTTTATTAACCCTTATTAATGAAACAGGGTGGCCATACTCCACCTTTTTCTTCAAAAAAAAACTTTTTGAGCTCGGACGGGACATGATGCATTTCTCGATTTTTTTATAATTTTTTTATTTTTAGGCAGAACATGTTATTCCGTCTGATACTTTTTTTGAAATAAAAAAAAAAAAAAATCACGGACGAAACAACTTGTTTTGTCCAATCCTATTAAAATAAAAAAATTATAGGGACGGAACAACATGTCCCGTCCTCTATATTTTGAGAATGAGCAAAAATTTTCTCAAATATAAGATGTTACTTCGCAACTTTATCAAAAAAATGGCAAAATGAGAAACCGATGTGGTTCACTTATTTTATAGCTCACCATTGTGGATGCTCTAAGGATGCTTTTGATCAGATATGGATTGGATATTTGCTATACAAACATTTGTATTTGTATTTCAAAGACGGATTCAGATACAGATACAGATGTGAATAGGGGAAAAAAAGTTTTATATCCGTATCTGCAAATTTTCGGATACGGATGCAAATCAGATACGGTCTATTGAATATGGATATGAATTCAGATATCGAACATATAATTTTTGTAATAGATTTTCCCTAACTAGTACTCAATTACATATATTACTAAACCATATTTGGAAAACATACGAGTATCAACTTTCACTTCTAGCTACAAAAATAAGGAATCAACAAAACAAAAGAAGCTAAGAAAAATTTATTTAATATACATGACAGCTCTTCTAAAAGTTGGGGTGTGTGGAAGTGCATTTGAGGAATTGAGCGAATTGACATTGAGAGTTGAAAGCATAGGACAGAAAAGCGGTCGGAGAGGAGGTCAGAAAGAAAGGTCAATGAGGATGTCTGAGAGAATGGTCGGAGAGGACCTTGGAGAGGAAGTCGGATGGTAGATTGGTAGAAGATTTGGAGTGGGAGATTGGGGGAATTGTCGAAAATTGTCGGAAATGGAAGAATTGGAGGAACTATTGAAATATGTTACATTTTTATTTAAGCACCATATGAAGTGGAATAATTTGCAATACTAAGTAACTACTAATTTAATAAAGTGAAAAATACACTTGATTACTATAATTGTACACTTAAGTACATATAATTAACTACTTTATATTACTATAAGCTTCGGTTGTGCACTCCCCTGGTGCACACCGCTGTGTTCACCCGCGCTCAGCCGTCGGATCTGCAGCTTCATCATGATCCCGATCGAACGGCTCAAAATCCCTCCGCTCTTCTCACTTACAAATGGGGGCAAATGAGTCTTTTTTCCTACCCACCCTCTCCTTCTCTCCTTTGTTTCAGCGATCCTTTATCCTGCTCGATTCCTCTCCCTAAATCGGGGGAAAAACCCTTGTTCAAAATCTGAAGTGCTCTTCCCTAAGTTGAAACCTCATCGAATCTCTCTCTCTCTCTCTAAGCCCCAACCTCACGGACTCTCTCTCTCTCTCTCTCTCTCTCACTCTCTATCTCAGCCCCTAACGAAAAGTGGAAGCGAGCGAGCAGCGGTTTTGTGGAGGCAAGGGGATTCAGAGCTAGGGTTTCGCCAGGTTCCCGAATTGGAGGATTTGGAGAGAAGATTCGTCGGGGGCTTAGAGAGAGAGATAGAGAGTCGATGAGGTTGGGGCTTAGAGAGAGAGTCAATGAGGTTTCGATTTGGGGAAGAGCACTTCGAATTTTGAACTAGGGTTTTTTTTCTTCCGATTTGGGTAGAGGAATCGAGCGGGATAAGGGATCGCTGAAACGAATGAGAGAATGAGAGAAGGAGAGGGTGGGTAGGGAAAAAGACTCATTTGCCCCCATTTGTAAGTGTGATGTGCGGAAGGATTTTGAGTCGTTCGATCGAGATCATGATGAAGCTGCAGATCCGATGGATGAGTGCGAGTGCACACAGTGGTGTGCATAGCCAAAGCTTATTCCATTGCAAATGCTCACAATTTGCAAATACTTGCAAGCATCTTGACCATCGTATCGACAATCCAAACCGTTCACAAGCCTCTCATTTTCCACTACTATACAGTTATACAAGCCTCTCAATTTCCACTACTACCCTCCTCCGAGCTAGAACTATGCTAATGTTTTCCAGGACTCCTAGGGATGGCATTCGGGTCGAACGGGCTGCGTCGGGCCAGACCCGCACGGGTTGGATGTTGACTTGGGCGGGTTTGGGTTGGGTTGGACGCTTAATCGTACCGGGCCAGGCCGGGTCGAGGAGGGGAAATGGCGACCTGCCCAACCCGTGAACCCTTTCGGGTTCGACCCGGGTCGGGTCGCGGGTTGGTCCATTTGGATAGTTTTTTTTAAACTTATAATAATAATAATAAAATAAACATTAAAAATCGTAATAATAATAATAAGATTGAAAGAGTGAAATTGCCAAAAAATATTGAAATATTATTCATATGATTTTAAGTTATACAAGTTTCACAATTTCTAATAAGAAATAAAGATTTCACAAATTTGTTTTATACACTAACATATTTCTTATATACAATTTCAATTTACTTCAATTTTTCTAATTTAAAATAACAATAAAAAATTTAATACAATTTTTTTTATCTATTTACAATTGTCTTCAAGTTGATGACCTTCAATTTGTTGTTATTGACTTGTTGTTGTTGGTCTTGAATTCTTCATTTTGGTTGCTATTGATAATGTTGTTGTTGTTCCTCCGGCAAGTTGCTCCCACTTGTGGACGTAGATAATGCTTTCCCTTGTGTCCTATCTTCAGCCTTCAACCAGTCTTCTGTGCAAACGAGCATCGCTAACGAGTTGGGCTTCAAGCGATTCCTATAATCAGTTAGAACCCTGCCACTTGAAGAAAATGTACTTTCAGAAGCAACTGTAGAGACAGGAGGAGTTAGAAGATCTTTAGCCATATATTTAAGAATACTATAAGTGTGTTCATGGTCTTTCTACTATTGTAAAATATCTAGTGGAGAAGTAGAAGACTCGGAATCTTGTTGGTTATACCAATTTAATTCATTTGGTTGATTAGTTCTAGGTTTTTTAGATTGAATTTGTGCAAGTAAATTAAATGTTCTATCATCATATTTACTCTTACCCTTACCTTTGGAAGTAGCAGAAGAAGAACTAACTACAGAAGTTGTACTACTAGAAGCAAAAGATCTATAATAATAATCAAACAAGTTATTTAATGTAGATTCAAATTTAACTAAAAAGAAGCGCAATCAATTACTTTTTCTACTTCTTCCCCAAGGAATGCAAAAAAAATATTTCAATCAAACTCTTCGTACCTTCTAATTTGATACGAACGGTAGCAACACAAAACAACATAGCATGAGGATAAAAATACTTCAAAAAATTTTTGTATGCAGGTTTTACAATATCACCAACAAAAACATCATTTACCATTTCGTTAAAAGTTTGCATCATAGTAACTATTGAAATAAAAATGCTACTAGAAGTAGATTCATATGATTTTGAAAATTTTAAAGTTGCGGTTTTAAAAGGTTCTAAAAATTTCAACAAAGATTTGGCATAAAACCAATCGGTGGGAGTCATTTTAAAATTTGGCATATTTTTTGCGATACAAAAATTATTTACACATGCTTTGTATTCGATAACAACATGTAGTAAATCAAAAGTAGAGTTCCATCGGTGTTTAACATCCTTTGGAAATCTTCTAAAAGGTACATTTGAAATCCTACACCAATTTTTCCATTCTTGAAATACGCTGGGACTTAATGCAATAAAATGTACACAATTTCTAATTTTAAGTATATATGGATCGGCTATTTTTAATGCATCTTGAACACATAAATTTAAAATATGACATGCACGTCTAACATGAAAAATATTGTCAGATGGAGGGTTTAATGTGGATTTTAAAGTACTAATTGATGCATTGTTGTTAGATGCATTATCAAAACTAATACACATAATTTTATCGCGAATATGAAAAACATCACAAATCTGTAAAATACGGTTTGCTATTTCAACGCGGCAAGTGATATGATTCTTTTTTGAAGAATCCAATCATTGTCGATCCAATGACAGGTTATTCCCATCATTGGAATATTGTTGACACCCGTCCAACAATCCGAATTTAAACAACTCTACAAGTTAAACTCTATAAAATTGCAATCAAAACATCCTTCATTTCATTGTACACTTTAAAATAATCCGATTTGCAAGTATTTCTCGGGATTCTTCTAAAATGAGGGTTTAAGGCTGTTTGATTAAAATTTTCCAAATCCCTACTCTCGGGATAGGAAAATGGTAACTCTTCCTTTATTACTAATCGGGCCATTTTCCGACGAGCAAGATCGGGATCATAAGGGTGACTATCAACTAGACCGGTCCTAGGGTGAATTTTTTGTTGGCCGGGTAGGTCAACAAGAAGGTATTTATGGTTATTTTGAATGTGTCTACTAATTGTACCGGTGCCATCACCCCTCTTGAATTTATATTACTTAGAACATGTTTTTACAAACTTTCAAACATATACCTGGAGTTTCTTCGTTCGAGATAAAATCGTAAAATTTATGCCAATTACTACTTTTCTCTCTACTTTTCCTACCACTACGGGGTTGTGTTGTTTCGGTTGGTTGTTATTGTCATTCTTCTTCTAATTGTATGTCTTATACAAACTCATCGTGTGTACCCCATTGTTGGGTAGGATGATCATGGTACTCTTTGGCAGGCTCACTAATTGGGACAATTGGTGGTCTACGGGAAGTACCGGTGGAATCTTGCCCACTTTGGCTACGACCGCTACCGCGTGATCTAGACATAATGTAGTAATGTATGTAAAAAAAAAACTACACAATGTAGGAGCGATGAGTTACAAAAAAAATCTAGAAAATAAGAGGGTTGAGATAGAGAAGATCAAAAAACCAATAAACGGTTAAGATACAAAAAATTATAACTACAACAAAAATAAAATAAGAAGAAGAGAGGTATGAAATTATGATACCGTTCACCGTGGATACGCGTATATAAAAAAATCTGTGAAAATAAGAACAAAAGTAAAAGTAGAAATCCTCAAATCTGGAATTGAAGAGTTGAGGAGAGCTTGGAGGAGAGTTGAAGACTTGATCACTTGGAGTTGGACGAGAGTTGAAGAGTTAAAGACGTTGTTGAATTTTGATTTCGATACGATCGGAATTTGATTGTGTATATGCCTTGAACACTTTTTTGTTCAATACTTCAATTGTTCACAAATTGCTTAGAAATGAGTAATAATAACAGAGAGAGTAAAAGAGTAAGGTGTAAATTTTTTGATGGGGTTTTGGGGGGTATTTATAGGGTAAAAATAAAAACAAAACAAAACAAAACAAAAAAAACAAAAAAAAAACATCAAAACAGCTCTAAGAGCCGTTGCTGCTGTCTCTGTTGTATAGTGCCCAATGCCACGCTTTGCGACCTGTTGGACCCGCGGGTCAACGGTCGACCCGGGGCGTGTCGAACGTTTGACCCGTTCGGGTCAAACAGTTCGCAACACGCAGGTTGGCGGGCGGGTTGGGATAATTTTAGTGGGTTCGTGGGCCGAGTTCAGCGAGTTCGATTCGCTATTTTCGAGACCCGGATTGACCTGTTACTGTTCACGGGTTTGACCCGAACCCGAACTGCGGTTTTGCGGGCCGGATTATACGAGTGGTTCGCGGGCGGGTCGGCGGTTGACCCGACCCGATTGCCATCCCTAAGGACTCCTCCCTCAAATATTCGTGTTTCAACAAATTTAAGTTACTTTCTCTTCCATAGTTCAGCTTGATCATTAGATTCATATCGCCTTTCCCGCCATTTCTTCCATTATCTTCTCAATCTCAAAGCACGATACTATTCTCTCCCCCTCCCCAACATTTGAATTTGGAATGCAAGGGCTAATAAGTTGTGTGGGTCCTAAAGACAGTGACTCTCCAAATCTAGCTCAACAGTTGAAGCTGAAGTGATGAATTGAGAAGTGACTGCTGATCTGATCCTTAATGACACTTTCCTTGATGCACGGGTACCTTGCAGGACATGCAACAATGTAAACATGCATTATGGGACTCAAAAGACGTTCCCAAAATGACTACAGTTTGGTTCCTGTTTATTTTTGACTCGCAAACATGAAGGTCCCCAATTCCAATAGACCAAGAATCATCCTTGATTGCTTGAGACCAAGCACAGTGATTGATCTGCATTTTGCATAGAAGAATATGAACGTGGGCTCAGAGCATTCACAGTCGTTTGCTATTTATGCATAATATGCATATTTTAGCTAAAAAAGAACTGCATCCGTTTTCTATTTATGCATATTTTTACAATTTTGCGACAGTAGATTGCTATATTTGAGAGAAGATTTGAGAAAATGCATATTATGAAGGACGGATCTTCGTCCCAATATAAAAAATAATATTTTTTTTATCGGACGGAACTTCCCGATTAAAATTTATTTTTTTTCCATTTTTTCCTCGGAAGTGCCATCCCTCAAATTTTTCATTTTTTCCATTGTGAAGATGTCACGCCTCGCTTCCCAAAAATACGAAATACGAGCACGTAACATTGGCCCAGCGAATGACTAACGTCATTCATAAGCTGTTTATCTGATCAACTCAACAATTTAAACAATACAGAACAATTGCGCAGGCAATAATAACAATCTCATGAACAATAATACTTGAATTGAAGCAATATAAAATATCCAAGTACAATAATAATCCAACGTCTAGAAATAAATAACAATATTCGGGACATAAGTCCAATACAATAATAAATCCAATCTAAATAATAATAAGTCTCAATACATTAAGTTTATTAAAGCAAAAAGTAATTAGAAAGCAGTAGTCTTCAAACTGTTTGTTCTCCGACTCCAGCAGACATCTGTTCTCCAAAATCTGCAATTTAATAAATTGCAGAAAGAAGAAAAAAAAACAAAATACCCGTCAATGCTAGTTACGCGCCGCTTGTAGTGCAGGCACAAGTACATGGGAAGGATAACAAATAGCATGGAATAGGCATGATAACAAAATATAACAACTAACATGGCAAGATAAACAAGTGTAAGTAGCATGTAATAAGTGTCGAGTGAACAAGTATCATGTAATATTCGATATCAATAGGAATAATGATGAACAATATGCAATGTCGATGTTGTGTTAATCCTTAAGTCTATTATTCATTTTAATCCTAACTAATGTATGTACTACTGTGTCTCATGTGTTCCGTACCACATGTTCGATGCATACATCAATTTCGTTTTAGACTTAAGTGGAATATTCTATAGATCATGTACACGGCACGATAACGATATTTGCAGCATTGCTGCACACTGTGTCAGTAGTCCAACAATAAACCGATAACAATAATTTTTGCTAACACACAATATTTTGGAAAATAAGGCCCACACTACGGTGTACAGTCACTATGTCATTAACTACTTTAGTCAATTCCTTAAACCTTGGCTTATTAATTATTTTATTAATGCAACAATACAATATGCAAATATGAGACATAAGATGAACGATGGTAACAATAGGGAAACAATAGAATGATACCATGGAATATGGTGTACTAGATGTCCAAGCAACATGGTATAGGGTATTTCACAAATATTCGACAAGTATAACACGAATAACATATCAAATATAGATATCTCAAGATAGCATGAACATCTACATCAAAAGTGGTCAACCCTAGGTTAATTCATGTCATAAATGTCGTGAGGCAACTATGGTCAAAACATCACAATAGAGACAATATCAATAAGGGGTTTCACACACGAATTGTCTCTAGAACCTAACTACACTACAAGCGGTATTTTGTACTTATATATGCAAAAAAATTTAATACAAGTTACTTACCTTATAACCGGTGAAAACGAATACTAAGAATAACGGAATGAGAATTCTGAAGCAACGAACACAAATCTGCAATAAAACGATCCCACGAACACACCATAAAACATGTGCAAACCACGTGTAAAAGAGAACCAAACAAACAGCAGCACACAAAGAGACAGGCAGCAACACACAAGAGAGACAGCAACATCACCAGCAAAGGGACAACAGCAACACTGGCTAGGCAAAAGGGCGGCGGCGTTGCTGGCGACCAGAGGCGGCGACGGGGCTGACGTCGATGACGACGTCGCGGTGGCGGCGCTACAGTTGGCGACGAGCGGAAAGGGGCAGAGCAACAGGGGGATTGGGGTTGGGTTCTGATGTTGACAATCGGAAGAGGAGGTGCAGGGGGTTGCCAGGAGGTGGCGGCGCGTCGACGTGGGGTCACCGGAGAAGATGATCGGAGAAAAGGGTTCAGGGGATTTGGGCAGGAAAAAGTCGGAAGAGAGAGAGAGAGAAGGAGAGAGAGTAAGCGACTAGGCTAGGATTTCGATTTGTGTGCCAAATTAGGGTTTGCATTAGAGTTGTATTTATAGGGTACAATTAGGGTACTGGGTTAGAGGTTTAGGATCCAGTAAAAGTGGATTTGGGTCAAGAACAAATGGAATCGGGTTTTAGGGTTCAATAAGAGATAGATCAAAATCAATCGGGTTCAAATCAAAAATACCCACAAAAAAAAAAAGAAAAATAGAATTAACAAGAAAATAAATAATCAAGAATATCAAAGAGTTTTATGAACAAGAATTTAAATCCAAATAAATAAATAAATAATACAAATGAGTTGAATATAAACTGGGCTTGAAAATGAGTTGGAATTCGCCGAGAAAACTAGGTCTAGTACAATAACAAAAATAATTCAATAGATGAATTTTAATTAAATAATCAAAAAACAACAATTGATTATTATAATAATAAAATCATACAATAACATAATATCCGGGTTTAACAATTTATTAAAATGACCCTATATATATATATATATATATATAATAAATTACAAAGAAAGCTATCAAGTGGCTCACAATCAATCCTCTCAAAATCAAAGGTCCATATCAAACCTCACAAAACATATTTTCCCTCCAAAATTTCAAACCCAAAAACCAAATTTTCCCCCCTAAAAAACTCATTACTTTATTACTATCTATCTCTTCTCTCTTTACTTTTACATACTTCTCCCTTCCTGTCTCTCTCTCTATCTCTATCTCTCTATCCCATTCTTTCTTTATTTACTTAGAAATTAGATTTTAAGATTTCAGTTTTGTAAATTTTCAGAATTTTTAATAGCAAATATGTCTTCAACAATTAAATTTTATTATTTTCCACACTTAAAGTTCTAAGAAGTTAGATTTTATACTCCCATTTATAATTATTTTTCAACATATACTAATGGAAACATAGACTTTTATTTATAACTAATTATTGTCATACTATTCAAACTTGAGCTACATAATTATTGTTTTACTGTTTACATGGCTTTTCGTGTTTTGTATCATTTCGAAGACGTGCCGTAGGCACGTGCCCACAGGCAAATCTAGTATATATATAATTTGGACTCAAATACAAATAGTTGATCAATAAGATCTAGAAAACAAGATCAAAACACATCATTATTTGAAATGAATAAGTTTTCGATTAGAAAAACACTTTAATATAAAATTCAAAATGATTTTAACAAATAATAAATTTATAATATCGAAATACAGAAAATATTCAGAAAATACGT
Organism: Hemerocallis citrina; assembly: GCA_017893485.1. NCBI lineage: Eukaryota > Viridiplantae > Streptophyta > Magnoliopsida > Asparagales > Asphodelaceae > Hemerocallis > Hemerocallis citrina. The sequence goes on from CM030361.1 coordinate 46,569,603, forward strand.
ATTTATAGGAATGGGGGTTACAGAAGATCCGTCGAACCATTTTTTTGATTTTTTTCCTTTTTTTTAATTATTAAAATTATTAAAATAATCAAATAAATTATTTTTAAATGCCTAGATTTTTTTTTGGCGCGGGACGGAACTTAGAGTTCCGTCCGATAATTTTTTTTTGTTGTTGCTATATTTATAGCATTTTACCAAAACAGCAAACTTGCTTTACTTTATATGTAATATGCATTTAGCTATTTTTTAGCAATTCATGACTGACTGTTATCTGTTATTTATGTGACTGTTGCTTCGATGCTAATGGAGGAGAAACAAGGCCAAGCTTTCAAATCTGCATGTCATTCAAGCTTTATTGACAAAATGATTTCCGGATTTTGTAGAATGATTTGCTGTGGAACCATTTCTATGGTGGTCAATAATATATTATATTTTGTTGAGTAAGACGTTGTTTGTTTGCAAGACATCTAAAAAATGTAACGAAAAAAAAGAGAGGTAGGATTCACATATTTCAGTGGATTCTATTAAATTTAGGATATCATGCTTTCATTTTCTTTTGTGGTCGTCTGGATTGCGGATTTGGAGCTAATAATTTTGGGCTTGACTATTTTTCACCCTTCAGTGTTTCTCTCTCTAGAAAATTCTAGAGAGATAAACTAGATCTGAAAAAAACTTCAAAAAGAAACCCTAGATCCAAAATAGCTAGGGGTGGCGACCGCTACTCTGTGCCGCCGCCCCACCCCCTCGCCCCCCGTCGACCCCCCCTTCACCTTCCTCCACTTCACGCCGATCTACGGCGTCGTCCTGTCGGGTTCTCTACTTCCGTCACTTCCCGCTGAGTCGTCGGCGTCGTCTTCGCGGAGCTGTGGCTCCTTGGAGCTTCGAGATCGTCTTCAGCTTCATCCTCCGCCAGAGATTCGCCGCCGTCGCCTCGACGCCTTCCCTCTCCCCGTTCTCCCCTCCCTCCGACGCCTCCCCCCCCCATCTCCCTTCGACGCTTGCCCCCCACTGCCCTGCCGTCGAGCCGTTGTAGGGACATCCCCTGCCGTCGCGCCGTTGATGGTACCTCTCCAGTCACCGGCGCTCAGCCGTCGAGCCCGGCTATCGGGCCGAGGAAACGGGATTCAATGTCCTAGAAGCAGTGAGTGATCATGTTTTGGTTTGCTAGATGTTTGTCCGGATGGACTTCGCGCTTGCCACCATGTCCACACTCTCGGGGCCAATCACGGCGATCTACGGCTTTGATTTAGTTTTTGCAAGGGTTGGTAATGCGTGCGAAGATGCCGGGTGTGCTTCTCCTTCAGCGAGTCGCTTTGATGAGCGAGTTAGGTTGTCTTTTACGATTGTGGAGCTTGGGCCCAAAGATGGGGTCCCTCCATGATATGCGCTCACTTGTCTCAACTTTCGGGATGCTTGTCCCAACTGTCGCGAAGCGACTATGTCGCGCCAGAGCATCCTCTCGCGCCTGTTGTCTTGAACACCATGGATCTGGGGTTCAAGTGTGTGAGGTCGGTGGTTCGGTATGGGACCCGTGGGGCCAGGCCGGTAGTTATTGGTGGTGGGGGTGAGTGGGGGTGGGGTTTGGGTATGGTTGGTCTGTGAGAGACAGGGGTGAGTTGGTGTGGGGTTTGTGGCACTGCGTTGTTCACTCTTGGGGCCTAGATGCTCTTCGCAGCCGCCACCATGTCCACATCCTCGAGGCCAATCACGGCGATCTGTGGCTATGATTTGGTTTCGAGGGTTGGTAGTGCGTGCAAAGAAGAAGGGTTTTGCTTGAGGTTGGCAGTGCCGAAGGGAGAGACGGGGTATTTTTGTGAGGGGGGTTGTTTGGTTGTGGGGCATCACGTCATCATCGCGGATTTCAATGCGCCTACTCAGGTCGCGGAGCGACATTTTCGTCGCGCCAGAGCATCCTCCCGCGCCTGTGGTCGAAATCATCTTAGATCTGGGCGATGGTGAGGTGCGCCCCCCTCCCGATGTACGCTATCTTACACGATTGTGGAGCTTGGGCCCGAAGATGGGGTCCCTCCATGATGTGCACGTTTGAGTGTCCTACGATGTCGCCGGTGCAGTCTTCATAGCGCCTACTATCAGGCTATTGAGCTTCCTCCAACTTAGGCCATGGGCTCGTGACAGCATCGCCTCTTCCCTCGGTTTGGGTGTATGAGTCGAGATAAGTCTGTGTGGTGAGAAATTTCCAGAGAGAGCTAGAGCGTGAGAGAGGTGAAGGTATACTCTCCACGGCTCTCTCCTGGAGCGTGGTGTTTGGTGGGGTGAGCGAGATAGTTGTTTGGTGAGAAATCGCCAGAGAAAGCGCTATCATGTGATAGGTGAAGGTATCCTCTTCACGGCTATCCCTTTGGTAGCGTCTATGGGAGCTATTTGCGCGTTTGTAGGATGAGTGGTGGAGATGGTGGGAGGGTGCGATAGCTGTCCATGTGTCGTGGGGTCAGAATTCGATCTGTGGAGCTTGGGCCCAAAGATGGGGTCCCCCCAGCGAGGTGAAGGCAGGGATCGACGAGTGATAAAATCCTGTTAGACTTGTTTTAGGTAGGTGTGCATGTGTCGTGGAGGCACTGTACGAAGCTAAACTGACGTACTTACAATTTTGCTGGACCGAGCTTGTTTGTCAGCCCATCTTCTAGGGTTGTTGGAGGGATTTGTTGTTTGTACGCTTCATATTGCTTCATGTACGTTTTATTTTCTGTATGTAGTTTGTACTTTGGCCCAGTACTCTGGGTTTGTTTTGTTAAGCTCTTATTAATGAAATAGGATGGCCAGATTCCACCCTTTCCCTCAATTTTTTTTGGGCGTGACTCACTTAAAACAATAATAAGGTGAACTCTTTCTTTTACATATCATGTAATTGTCCTAATGAGTGACACTTTTTTTTGTTTTTTGGACAGAAAAGCTAGAATATAGCCACAATGTTTTATTAATAAGATGTTGACAAAACAAACCTGTAGAACTGAAAAAAAAGTACAAAAAAAAAAATAAAGCAAAACTAAAACATAAGACCTTCACCCTAGTATAGGAGGGTGAGACAAGTAGTCAAAGCAAAATCGAAAAACATGACGAGAAACAAATAAACGACAATTCCCTCCAACACGTCCCTGGAGGGTGGGAAAGTGGTGCATGACGAACCCCTCAGTCTGGAGTATGACCGATCGAGATCTCCTCCTCGTCGTACTCGTCCACCTGGAAGGCTATGGCGATCCTTCCCCTTGGTCTTATCGCCACAACTGTAGCCTAAAACAAAATCATATGCATAATATGAGTTAAATTACCAGAAATACTATTACGATCCCACCAAAGTTAAAGTTTTTTCTGTCAAGCTATAGAACACATGTCATTGCGGCGATGACAATATACCATGCTTCTCTCATTTATTTCCTCTTGATAGCTAATCAAGGACCAATCCGTAGGTCTTCATACCTTAATGGATAGATAGATGTATCAAGGGCACTCAGAACTTCTACCAACACATCGTTGCTCCTATAACATTCTAAGAAGAGGGGTCTCGACTCCATGTGTATTGTGCAAAAACCATAGTCCGATGCGAAGTTCGGTAGCCTTTTAGCAAGATTTTTTCACGTTAGGATTGCATCATTAAAAACTAACCATAGGAAGACTCGAACTTTTAAAGGAGCCTTAGCCTTCCAAAGATTATAGACCATTTCGGGATACATCCTCTGAAGTTGATATGACTATAGAGAGATCGAACGGAGAAGGAACCTTTCCTTTCCAACTCCCATGCTTTTCGGTCAGGACCTTGAGTGTAATGCCCCAACTTTCATTTAATGAAAATTTATTATTTATTTTGCACGTAGTGTGCACGTGCAATATTCTTTTTGGTGGAATTAAATTTTATAATTATTTTATGATGATGAGTATATGCATATGTGCTTTTTAATTATTTTTATATAAAGCCATTTTTCAAATAGACAAAAGCCTTCTTTTAAAGCCCAAATTGAATTTATTTATTTTCTTTTGATAAATTATTATTTTGGCCCATAAACTAAAGCCCATGAACTATTTTATTTTAAAGATTATTTTTATGTAAAATATAATGTACAAATTTTTAAATGGGGACAAATGCATGCACGTGCATTGCATGTACACGTGCAAATTGCACCACACAAGGCATGGCCGGTTTTGATCTTTTGGAGGGAAATAGAAATTTTCAAGTGGAGTCATGGGTGGTGGTTACTTGATCATGGTTGGTTTTTGTAACTCCTCCTTGAATCCTAGCCCTTTGTTTCTAACTCCTAAGTTAATCCTAGCCTTCCTTTTTCCTAAATTTTTAGTATAATTACCCCCCCCCCCCTAGCCTAGTTATTCTTGTGTTAATTATTTCCTCCAAACCTATAGTTTAAAATACATTATTTAGTAGTTTAGTAAGTGAGTTAAAGATTGAGAGTAGTGTGAGGGATTTGTGCTTGCATCAAAGGGGAGAGGCCGGCATCAAAGAAGGGGCTTGGGTTGGCATTGTGGAAGGCTCGGGTGCGCGCATCAAGGAGGAGAAGAAAGCACTTTTGGAAAGGACTTTTAGGAGGTGTTGCAATTTGACTTCTCTCCAAATAAGGTGGGTAATTTTCCGTATTTCTAATTAGGAAGCATGCTAGATTTGAATTGAAAGAATGAAAAAGATTAATAAGAGTACATTTTAATTGGAAAAATGACCTATTGATTGATTGGAATGTTGATATGCAAATTGTATATGGTTCTATCATTAAATTTGAGTTGTGTGTGAATTGATTATAGCCATGGATTGTTTGAAGAAAGCTTCATTATTAACATCAAAAATTATATGCAAGAATTAGTAGATTGACAATGTCGCTTTATGTGCTTAAATAAACTATTGTGATAATGTTGTATGAATGACTTAAAAATATAATTTGTGGGTTTGGGAAATGATTAAAAACAGAGAATTGATATGAAGATTGCTAATAAAGAGATTAGTGATGTCAAACTTGATAAGAAATGTCGAAAAAGAAATGTGGTAGTGGTAGTTTATAATTCGAATTAATTGTATGAAAATATGTGTTAATTATTGAAAAAAATTATTTTTAATATACTGGAGTATAATTTATGATGGGAATAGTCAATCTGGAAATTTACAGCAAATTTAGTAAAAGCAAAATGAAATGGGAGCTTGTTGAGCATCGAAATGTTTTACTAAACAGAGAAAATCGATTTAATTAGATTACGGGTTGAACTATGACAACCTGAGCGCATAGCTCATGCGGTTGAGATGCTCTTAATTGCTACAGTGGGTTTCGGTGTCTCATGAGTTGCTGGTTCGAATCCCCTTAGCACCATACTTTTGTTTTGTATTTTTGAAAAGTAAAGTAACTGCAGCCGAGAGCATTTAATGCTCTCAGCCCTTCTTTATAATGCCTAGCGCGTTCGGCCTAGTGGTCTGTGCCTTCGATTGGTTTTCCTGTGGTTGTGGGTTCGATCATTGGCTTCGGTCTGTGTTTAAGTGTGAAAAAAAAATATTTTTTTTGTGGGTGTTTTGATGATTAAAAATTATGAAAAAAAATATGATTATTATTCTAAAAATAGGTGGGACTTATGAAAAATAATTTGAGAATTATTTTTACATAAAATGGAGTATGTTTTGAGAATAAATGTATAATTAGAACTATGGTTCTACATTTATATTTTGTGGAGGTTATAATTTGCAAAAGAACTTGGAATAAAATGTTAGAAAAGAAAATTGAATAAGAAAGAAATTATATGAAGTGATGTGATGTGAATTATTCTCATTGGAGAATAGTGTGAAAATTATGAAATGTGAATATTCATTAGTGTTGTGATTTTTAATATGGAAATGATATTTGATGAAATACATAAGGAATAATTGAATTCCATGTATGGCTATGGACTCATGAATAAATTAGAAATCATGCTATTGAAAGAGAAAATCTGTTATGATTATGAAGATGAACTTATGAGCTGGAAACGCTCAATTTTGGAAATTGTGAATTGGAATTGAAACAAAAGAGTTGTTAAGTCTCCCCCGGCAATTGGAAAGAAATGAAATGAAATTTGAAATGAAAGACCAAGGTTGGTCATGTTTGAATGAATGAATAAGTCCAGTTTAGTGGAGAGGCTAACTCTAGAGCTTTGATTTTGTTCATGATTCTAATAAAAACTAATGATTAGTACATAGTGGAGATGTGATGAAAGTGAGAGAAAAACACAAGTATGAGAGCTAGAGTTTACGGTGCGGGTGTGAGCCACAGAATGCATACTTGATGAGTCAAGACATGGCGTGGGCACTACTCAGTAATGATTGGACTTTAGCAACGCTTGTGGGATGTTTGGTGACTGCAAGAGGATCGTGTGCCTGAAGGAGGCTGAATTGCCACAGAATGCATGCTTGATGAGTCAAGACATGGCGTGGGATTCCCCTCCAGGTTTTCTGTACACGAGCTTGTACTCATAGATCATCTAGGATACATACCGTAATTACAGTAGTAGATTAAGTCATGACGAGGGATTGAACCCTACAAAGATGAAGAACGAATAAGAGGCTTGCTCTCGGACCTATGTAGTATGGGATGCATAGAATCCGAACAAGTGTGCATTAGTGTCATGTAATATAAATAATTGCATTAAGGACTAAGTGCACAATCACAACACGACATCATTAGGGTATTCCCTTTAGTTTGATATGTGACAAGTTTGTGTTTGTTAAATATGGAAAATGAGTTATACTATTTCCGGCATAAAGAGGATGGCCGTATATAATGTTCGTCGGTTGAATAAACTGACGTACCCACAGTTTTGTATGCAGGGTAAATGACATGATAAAGGTTAAAGAGGAACAGATGCTTAGAGACTATTCAATGTTGTTGTACATTTATTTAAATGTTGTAAATTTACTTCCGCTGTGCAATGTAAAGTGTAATATTTTTCATGTAACTCTGATATAAAGTGAAAAGTTCAAATTTCCTTGTAAAATTGTACTAAATGAAGTGTAAAGATCCTGTGGAATCTCTAATTCAGTGTATTTTGGAATTCGGGACGTTACATTGAGGATAACTAACTCCAGACTGCACAACAAACGCCTGAAAGGCGACAAGCTTTTCCCGAAAGTCCAACAATAATCGTGACCTGAAAGGAGGTATCCAAGAACCTCTTTTCGAGCACTTGGCCACCTTGACGTGGGGGAAAGAAGTCTGTTTGTAGAGTTCGGGGAACAAATCCTTAAGAGTACGTGCACCGCACCATTTGTCTCACCAGAACTTGGTGGAAGAGTCGTTGCTAATGTAGGACGCGGGCAACTGTTAAATGTGTCGAAAGCCCTAGAAACACCTCTCCAAAACCAGGAACTTTCGGACCCACTCGGAAATCCATGTTACGCGTCCCTCTTCCATCCCCCACCATTATGATGATATATTTTTCACCACCACTTGCTGAGACTAGGTAGGTTCATATCCCTCAAATTAACGATACCCAGCTCCCCATGAGCTTTCTTCACGCAGGCTTTCTCCAATCTAAAGAGATGGAATCCCCCCTGCCCACTCCAACACCCTTCCACAGGAATCTCTTCCGAATACGGTCGATCATTTGAATAACCTATTTTGGTAATTCAAAGAATGACATGTAATACGTCGATAGGTTGGAAACTGAATTAATCAAAGTCACTCTCCCGCCCAGAGAGAGCGATTTACCTTTCCATCCTGAAAGTTCAATTCTATCAATAATCGGAATCCAATCTGATTTCTTCAGACTCCCTGGTCTGAGCGGTAGGCCAAGATACTTAATTGGGAAACCCTCAATTATGGGCACTCACCCCTTCCTCCTCCATCGCAATAGGGATAACGACAGTCCTGTGAAAATTAACGCGTAATCCGGACCAGGCCTCAAAACAGAAGAGAGGCCCCTTAAAAGCGATAGTTTTCCCCATATTCATGTTTTCAAAGAGCAGGGTATCATCTGCATACTGTAAGATTGTACAACCAGGACCATTCCTTCCACTGGCCACTGGTGAAATATCGCTAGATCATAAAAGAATTACAACTTCAATCTGTAAATCTTTTTTACAAGAGCCATTGCCGTTTTCAATGCTAGCATCTTCTTTCTCATGATCTCTGATATTTTCGCTGATGCAAACATAGCTCTATCTAATCACTTTTTCCCCAACATGGGAATTCATTACAAGAATTTCTCTTTTTTTTCTTTTTTCTTTTCACCCCTTCATGTTAGGGTGCAAAAGATACCTCTCATTTCTTGAGATCCTAATAGATGTCATAGTGGTTATGACAATATTTATATTTCTCGTGATCCTAACAAATTCAGGATTCACTTGTATATCTCTAATATTTTAATGGGAGAGTTGGGGTTGTAAACAAACAAACAATAATTTTGTAACTGAGTAAACACGTGCAATATACGGCAAACTAAATCCACCAAACATACCCGTGTGATGTACGTGCAGCTCCTAAAAAAATGATATTTTAGCAAATGCCCCCATTTAAAATGTGAAAATTGGCATATACCCCCACTATTTTTAAAAACTAAGAAATACTCCTATTTCTAATATTATAATGGGAGAAGACCTTAGTGTCATTTGTAAATGTTTTGTCAATCTACCAACCCGTGCAATACACGTGCATAACTATTATAAAGGAGGTTCTAAGTTCAAATCCAGATTATGTCTAAATTTTTATTTTAAAAAACTATATTTATTAAGATGTGCATCGCACGTGCAAATTACTAGTATAATATAATGGTCATCCATAAAGACATCTATCTCATCAAACTCCAATTATACATTTTAAAAATGGTTAGAGCATCTCTAATCGTTTTTTGCTATTTTGTCAATTTAGCAAAATAGCAAATAGCAAATAGCAAATAGCAAAAGGAGTGTTTTTCTCCAATCGTTGTTTACTATAATATGACAAATGAGAAAAACAAACGGTTGGACGGAAAATATTGTTTTGTCCATCCAAATAAAATAACTTTTAAAAAAAAGTTGAGCCTCTTGGACTTTGATGTAATTTGTTTTGAACTTAGTTTGACTTGGTCTTGGATGTTTATGAAAAGAATGGAGGAAACATGAACTTGGATTAAATTTTTCAAAAAAAAGAAATGGAAAGACGGAACATATTATTCTGTCCGACCACTACTTTTGTTTTTCGAGTTATCGAACGACACAACTTGTACCGTCCGATTTTTATTTTTTTAAAAATTAGGACAGAACATGTTGTTCCGTCTGATCGCTAAAACAGTAATAAAAAAATCGACGAAACAACATGTTTCGTCCAACGCTTTTAAAATTGTAAAAATAAATAGAAACGGAACATGATATTCCGTCTGCTATATTTGGCAATTGCAAAATTCGTTTCTCAAATTTGGCATGCTATTGCTCCTCGTTTGCTAAAATTTGGCAAAATAGAAAACGATTGAAGCTCTTGTTTGCTTTTTTTTTTTGTTGCCATTTTGGCAAAATAGCAAACATTTTCAGATGTTCTTAAGGACAAAATGACACCCAAATTTCATGTTAATTTAAAATGACACCTGAAGTTTTGCTAATTCCAAAATAACACCTAAAGTTCATACGTTTATTTCAAAATAGTACCAACCATTCGTTGCCCCATTAAGTGAAGTGAATATTCCATGATTATTCTCCTTAACGGGTCTGAAGCCATTAATATAGCTATGAAAAGTCGAAAATGTCCTCTTCTTCTTTTTAAGAAAACCCAACTCTTCTTCATCTGCATCCCGCTGAAATCCAACGCCATCACCCTCACCGACCTCTATTTCTAATCCCCTGGATCTCCACTTCCTTCTCCAGTCTTAATCACCTCATCTCCATTATCGAACCCCATCACCGATTTCAACCAGACATCCCCATCTCCATTCTCGACCTCCATCTGAACTCAATCGAGCACGACCTTCATTCAAGTCCAACTCGAGCCCGACATTGTCGTTGCAACCATTGATGTTATTGCTGGCAGTTGTCGTCGTCGTCGTTGTTGTTGTCCCTTGCCACCGTCAAACCGAGGACACCCCCGCCGGTTGGTATCAATCCCCTTCTTTTTCAATTCTATCCTTGCATCGAGAACAAATATGTACATTTGAAATATCAATCAATACCAATAATATTTTTATCATTTTGGTGGAATTTTGCGTACTGGTTTGCAGGCCCTCAAAATTAAAAAAAACCCTTAAAATTATTGAAATTTAAAAAAATCGTTAAATCTACTAAATTTTACAATTTGGCCCCCATAAAATTAATGCCCCTCCCCCCCTAAAAATAATGAAAAAAAATCTCTACACATTTATATATAGTTATAAAAAAAATCTTGGTCCCCCTTGTTGGGGCTAACCGGGATAAAACAAAATTTTCATAGGATTGGAGTGTCAACCAACGCCCGTTGTTGCAGCGGAACTAATACAGCAATGAGGAAGTCGAAGTAGATGAGAGGAATAAATTGAGCAAGCAAGTAAATCCACCAAACTAACACAAACACACTGATGACTTATCCCGGTTAGCTTTTGCTTAATTCGGGGGGTAATATAGGGAGATCTGATATTCAACTAGAAGAGATTACAAGGAGTTATTGATTCACTCAATACAATGAATTAAACTCACCCACCAAGAACTATCTCTTTCTCGAGCCTTTCTTTGCAATGGAGAAAATAATCTATGAAGTACTACCTCTCATATTGGAGGAGTTTACAATATATATAGAAGAATAGAGAGAAACCTAGGTCTAATCTTGATTCTCAGTCGTCCGATATAACCTGAAAAAGAAGTAATTGAATAGGAGCCACACGATCTAACTTGGAGTTGAAGATTTGGCTGAAACGACCTAACAAATCGAAGCCCAAAAACGAACACAGTGCCGCGGGCGGTCAACCGTCCAACAAGACCGGTCGATCGTACCACTCTCTGACAATTCCTGTACTACGAGCGTTCGGGGGGTGCGGTCGACCGCAACATAGGACAGTCGACCGCAACTATACCTGCACCTTACTGCTGCTGTTTTCCCTTCTACTCACTTTGACGCTTCGACGTCCGTGCTTCATCTTACCTTGTTCTAATATGAACAACGAGTATTCAAGACACGATCCTAACAAAGTCCACCTTGGATTGCATACGAGTGCTATCACATGATGTGTTACTCATCTCCAAACTCTAATAAATTCCACTTGCAGAGCAAACTTAGAACAATAGCTTCTTCTTTTAGTTTAACTGATCTCTACCCAATCTCACCTGATCCAGTGTAGCCCCTCAAAGACACACCTCCGTAGATGTATTCACGAAGTTGCCAAACTTTGCACGAAGTCCACCTACCCTTAGGCTTTCTCCACCTCTCGACGATATTCGAACGTCGTGGTCTCGTCTCGATGATTCTAGTTGCAGGAATAACGGAAAAAGAACTAGCAATCCCTGTGCAGGATTTTTGAATTCCCCAAAGCTTGTAGAGATTGTGTTGGCTTGGCCCAACCACTCTCATACCTCTAATCACTTCACGACGACCTAGAAAAATAGACAGAACTTCACCTCGAGCTGTGTATCTACAACCCTGTGCATCCAGAGTTTCCAAGGAAATCAGATTTTGTTTCTGCAGAGGAATATACAAAACATCTCTTAAAATGAATATATTTATACTTGGCATCTTCAACTCAACTGTCCCCTCACCTACTACTTCACAAATCTCCCAAGTTCCCATTGTCACACAACGCCCTGTAGTCGACTTATAAGTAGAAAACCACTCTCTCTTGGAGGAAATATTAGAAGAACTCCCTAAGTCAAGAATCCAACTAGAATCCACTTCTAAAGAATTTGAAACAAGAAGACACGAATCGCCTGAATCAAAGGCACTAACCACATTAGCGGCTGAACTCCTATTCTTTGCGCTCTCCCGATTCTGCAATTTCCAACAGTCTTTCTTGATATGCCCTGACCTCTTGCAATATCGGCAACGGATCGAATCCTTTTGCAAAGCACTTTTTCTTCCCCTTGAAGGACCATCCACTACTAGATAACTTGTGGGAATAGACGATGATTTCTGAGTCTCCTTCCTAAGTTGATTTTCCTTCAATACTTTGATTACACCATCTACCGAAATACTCTCCTTGGCAGATCTACCGTGTAGCATGGTAGTGATCAAAGGCTCGTACGAATCCGGCAGTGAATATATCAGGTTGAAAGCTTTATCTTCCTCACACACATCTGCGTTGATCACCTTAAGTTCAGATAATACCTTATTGAACTCTGTAATGTGGTCTTGGAGATCGGTACCTTCCTTTATAGATAAATGGAACAACTTCCTCTTCCAATGCATCCGATCTAATAACAACAAACCAGAGCAGTCAGCTATAAATTTTTTCCACAAACTCGTCGCGTCAGTTTCTTCCAGAAATCTGCACTTGACCTCGTCCGCCAAGGATAGTCGAATCAGACTTATGGCACTTTCACAAATATCTTCCCCACCGTCATCCTTCATATCAGTTGGTTTTTCTTTCTTCTTAACGGCTAACTGGAACCGTTCTTGAACAAGAATATCATACATGTCAGTCTTCCAAAGATTGAAATTGATCTTTCCATCGAACTGCTTGATCTTCAAAATACTATGGCCTGTCATGTTAACCAAGGGACTCGGCAAACTGAAGCTCTGATACCAGTTATTGGGGCTAACCGGGATAAAAAAAAAATGTTAGGATTGGGGCGTCAACCAGCGCCCGTTGTCGCAGTGGAACTAATAGAGCAACGAGGAAGTCGAAGTAGAGGAGACGAATAAATTGAGCAAGCATGTAGATCCACCAAACTAACACAAACACACTGATGACTTATCCTGGTTAGCTTTTGCTTAATCCGGGGGGAAATATAGGGAGATCTGATATTCAACTAGAAGTGATTATAATGAGTTATTGATTCATTCAATACAAGGAATTAAACTCACCCACCAAGAACTATCTCTCTCTCGAGCTTTTTTTTGCAATGAAGAAAAGAATCTATGAAGTACTACCTCTCATATTGGAGGAGTTTACAATATATATAGAAGAATAGAGAGAAACCTAGGTCTAATCTTGATTCTCAGTCGTCCGATATAACCTGGAAAAGAAGTAACTGAATAGGAGCCGCACTGTAATACCCTAAAATTTCATTTTTTGTAAACTTTTTTTTTTCACGTGTTGTGCACGTACAAACTTTATGTGTATATTATCTATTTATTTTATATAAAATCTCATTTTGTATAAACAATTATTTTCCTTTATTTTTCTAAAAAAGCCTATTTCTAAAGCCTAAAACACTAATTAATTGTTTTAGCCCACTTTAATTAATTATTAATTTGTTGTCTTGGCCCACAAGCCTAAGCCCACTATTTTTGAAGCCCACCAATCTAATTAATTAATTAAATGGCCACACTTGTCATGTAGAGATAATTGGTGAACATTTTGATTAATTAAATTGTACAAACTTCTACATAGAGGACTAGGTGGCACGTGTGAAGCACGTAGTGTGCAATGCACACTTTATTTGGGCCAGTTTGTGCTTGAACGAATGGGAGAGTGGGTTGTGTGCATGGGTAGTTATTTGTGTGTGGGTGGTTGCTATAACTCCTACTCCTATCCTAGTCATTCATTCTATAACCATCCATTGAATCCTAGCCCTCCAATCTTCTCTAAAATTAGTATAAATACCCCTCCTATTTGTTTGTATTTTACTCTAGTAATCTATTGAAAGAAGAGAACAATTATATAGGAGATTTATATTAGTGTGAGTTGAGTGTGAGTGTTCCCCCATTGGAGGCCGGCCATCCCTACAAGAAGAAGCTCTCGGTTTTTTGGCAAGGAGCAAGGAGAAGGAGTTCGTTGCACTGCAATCTAGGAAGAGAAGGCACTCGCTCGCAATCTAGGAGGCTCTAGGGGATTTTTCTTAATTGGGTTTTCTTTAAAAGGTGGGTGTTTCTCATGACTTTTAAAGTAGAAATCATGCTAGGAAGGAAATTGAATTGTTATTATGAGTTACTAGTTGAAATGAAATGCATGCTTGCCTAAATAGAAGAGAATTAAGAAATTAGCAAATATGTGTTGATTGATTACTATATTTATTAATTATGAGTAAAGTGAATGTTCTCGTTATTTCTAATGTTAGTATGCAAAATATGTCATAAATGTGAACTATGTGGTTTAACTAGTAAAAGACTAACATCATGTTTATGGATTAAAGTGCTAAAGTAGAATGGTGTGTTTAAGATGAATTGATAGAATAAATTAGTAAGAAATGATTGGTAATAGATGTCATGAAATTCCCCATTGCTACTAATGCCATTAGAATGAATGAAAAAGAATGCATTTTTGCAAACAAATGATTGATTAATTAATAAAACAGAAGTTCTTATAAAGCAAATAATCATTGTGAAATACGGGTGTACTGTAAATTTTTAAGTAGATTGTGATCTGGAGAGTTATGTTTCAAAAAGAGAAGAAAATATATTTTTAGACTTGAAAAACCCCGCAGCACAGCCGACTGACTATATATAACAGTCGACTGTCCTGGTCATTTTGATTTCCGAGTTGAAAAACATCGCAGAGCAGCCGACTGATCACATTTAATAGTCAACTGGCCTGATCGTTATTTTTTAGTATAAAAATCATAGCGGAACAGCCGACTGTCCATATGAGACAGTCGACTCCTCTGATTATTTTATTCTCGAGGTTTAGAAACTCGCAGAACAGCCGACTGGTCATAGTTAATAGTCGACTGCCCTGAAGTTTCAAATAGTATCTGTATCGTGGGAGAAAACCTCTATGACCTAAGGCTTTGTATAAGTGAGACTATTTTTACAAAAGGAACTCTTTTTGATTATTAACTTAATTTATTTGTTTAAGAAATTTCGAATGGATTGTTTAAGAAGTTAAAATGAGATTTTGGGTAATGAGAAATTCGAAAGGTGTGAATTGTGAAACAATTGAAAATGTGAACTGTGGATTTGGAATGGATTGAAATAGAATTATGTGAGCTTATGAATTAGTGAATGCGACATGTTTGAAGAATTTCAGTTCCCAAATATATATTCATTGAATTATTGATTGTGATGAGTTATGAAAAATGTGAATACATGAATATTATGCTTTTGAAACATGAATGGTGATTAATCATGAAAAGGTCTTATGAGCATGACATTGTAATTATGAGTTGAAATTGAGAATTAGGGTATAGCCAAGCCTTATACCGGCAGAGAAATGAATTGAATGGAATTTGAAATGAAAAGACCAAAATTTGGGTCATGTTGAATAAATAGTTAAGACCGGTATAGTGGAAGTGCTACATTCTAAGAGATTAATTTTATTCATGATTCAATTAAACTAAGAATTAGATACATAGTGAAGATGTGATGAAAGTAAGAGAAAAACATTGAGTATGAGGGCCATTGGATTGGCGGTGTGAGAGTATTCACAGGCTGTCTTCACGATGCGTCGTGACATGACGTGGATACTGCTCCAGGGTACCGTCCCGGTGGCGACGCTCGTGGGATGTTTGGTGACTGCGGGTGGTGTCATGTCCCATGACGGAGGCTGAATTGACCACAGGTTGTCTTCACGATGCGTCGTGACATGACGTGGGATTCCCCTCCAGGCTGTCTGGACATGAGCTCGTAAATTATAGTACATCTAGGATACTTACCGTAGTTACAGTAGTAGATTAAGTCATGACGAGGGATTGAACCCTATAAGATGAAGAACGATTAAGGGCTTGCCCTCAGACCTATATAGTATGGGATGCATAGAATCCGAATAAGTGCGCATTAGTGTCATATAATATAAATAATTGCATTAAGGACTAAGTGCACATTCACAACACGACAACAATAGGATAGTCCCTTTAGCTTTGTTTGTGACAAGTTTGTATTTGTTAAGAAATGAGAATCGTTATACTGTTTCCGGCATAGAGAGGATGGCCGCGTATAATATTTCGTCAGTTGAATGAACTAACGCGCCCACAGTTTTATATGCAGGGTAAAGATGCTTGACTATTGAAGTATACATGCTGTTCAGGATTGAGTTAAATATTGTTTCATGTAATTTATTGTAATATTGTTTCCGCTGTGATAATGTACAAGTGTAAATGTAACTCTGATAAAAGAAAAGTTTTTATTTCCTTATAAAATTGTACGAAAGAAGTGTAAAGATCCTGTGGAACTCGAATTCATTTGTATTTTAGAATTCGGGGTGTTACACGCACAATCTAATTTGGAGATAAAGATTGGGCTGAAACGACCTAACAAATCGAAGCCCAAAAACGAACACAGCACCGCGGGCGGTCGACAGTCCAACAAGACTGGTCAACTGTATCACTCTCTGACAATCCCTGTACTACGAGCAGTCGGGGGTGCGGTCGACGGCAATATAGGACAGTCGACCGCAACTATACCTGCACCTTGCTGCTGCTGTTTTTCCTGCTACTCACTTCGACACTTCGACCTTCGTGCTTCATCTTATATTCTTCTAATCTGAACTACGAGTATTCAAGACACAATCTAACACACCTAACAAATTGTTCTGGATTTGCCCCTGCTGGTTTGTCATTGATTTTCGTGGGTTTAACTTGAGTAGGGATGAGAAAAGGGTGAGGTTGAAGAAGATGAAAAAAAAATTGAATAAGGCAAAGGGGGGTATTTCCATCGTTTTATCCCTCTACCAGTATAAACATAATCTCAACTAACGAGTTGCTACTATTTTAAAGTAAACACATGGACTTTATATGTTATTTTTGTTGTAAAATAATAGAAACAATAAACAAAGAAAATAGAGACGAGAGGAAAGAAGATTATTCTCATTCATAGGTTTTTCATGTATATACAATTGATTCACCCAATGGCCTATTTATAGGCTTACAAAAAATATAAAGAGACAATTACATAATTATTACATATAAATAAATATGAATGAATCTAGTGGTGGTGGTGGAGAATGTGGAAAGAGTGGGGGGGTTCAATAGACAATTCACACTTAATAATTTATTTATAACACTCCCCCCTTGAATGTCTATTGAATGCAAATAAAAATATGCCTCGTTAAAACCTTACTAGGTAAAATCAAAATGGGAAAAACCCTAGTGAAGGAAAAGAGTACATAATCTTTAACAATGATATGCAATGAAGATACTACCTGTTAAAAATCTTACCAAGAAAACCCAGCGGGACAAAACTTGGTGAAGGGAAAAAGAGTGCAGTGCATATCATCTCTTCCCCTGACGAGATCATCTGATTAGGACTTTCAAAAGTCGTATCTCGAATCTCGATCAATTCTACCATCCTTTCCAAAAGTTGGGGTGATAGGGTCAGAGTGAGCAATCTTCTGGATTATCGCTTGATTCTATTTGATTAACAATGATTTCACCATTTTAATTGAAACATGAGTGAAGAAGAATTTCTAGTGAAATATGTTTCGGCTGATCGCCTTTGATGTAACCCTCCTTTTATTGAGCTTTAAAGCTGTATTATCTTCAAATAACATTGTGAGTACTTCTTGATCGATTGAGGATGACACGTTCTCCAAATATATTAAGAAGTTAACCGATCAAACAAACACATCACCTTTTGATTGTTATACTTAAGATAACGCATATACCTTGTTCATTCGTAGTCTTATATCTGAACAAATTTATAGAGACTTTAGAGAAAATGGTGTATTTTTGAATTCTGAATTTTGTGCCTTCAGGCATCATGGAATTAGCTCTTCAGGAGCTTATGAAATTTAACTCTTCAAGATTTCTAATTTCACACAACCATATAAATTTATATAATATTGGTATGTGCTTCATCATATCTCAAATGAGATAATATGTATTATAGAGTGTGTGTGGTAATAATGTCTTCAAGACATTTGTCCCAACTTGAATATTGAATTTATGCATATAAAAAATAATAAAATTAAAAAAAAAAGAAAACAAACAAACTTGTAAAGCAATATATCAAGCATATATGATAATATTAAACTTAAATAAACAGAATATTATCATAACTCATAACAGACATGAAAAACAAAAACAAAACTTATAAATAAAGTAACTTGAAATGATAAATCATTTTGATCACTTCTGGTGATCATGATTTTTTTATCTTCAGGATAGTATATTTATCACTTCTGGTGATTATCACTTCCATCTTCAGAATGGACAGAAAAATCTGCCACCTTTAAGTGTATCATATCATTGAGGTTATGACCATCAGTTAATTCTTTCCTTTATTCTTTAATGATTCTTGATATAGATCAACAAAATACATTTCCGTACTACAGGTGCACGACCGATGGTCTTGCATCATATGCCAATGATGGATTGTTTATACATTTTATTTTCTTTTCATTATCCAAGTCCACATCTATGGCCACGATGATGGATACCCTCATGGCTAAAATCACTAGAACAATTATATAGCATCACATTCACTTCGGGGAATGGAGGATGTCCAATATATAAGACGAAATCGTCATTTTTCCATACATTTATAGTTAGCCACAGTTTTGCATATTTAGATCTACAGGATCGTCATCAATTCATACTCATTGTATTGTTATTATACAAACAATATTTTTTTTCATTTCGAGAGATCTTCAGGATCTTTAATTTTGATATATCAAATTCTCACATAAATCTTTTTGCCAGATGAACAATATTTTATTTAAATTTCAAGAGATCTTCAGGATCATTGATTTTGATACAATCATCTTTCACTCCTTCAGGGAGATTGTGACAAAAGAAAATTATAGCTTTCGTATGATCTCATTTCGATGATTCTTTGAATCCATCAATTGTCTCTTTGAGACTTTCGGTATTCAAATGGATTTCAACATCCAAAACTCATGACAAGTAATTCTTGTCGGTTATTATCAAGAGCTTTGAAAAATAAGAACATAATGAAATTATATGCATAATTAGAAATAAAAAGACGAGATCAAAATATAACTTTTCTGATACACAAGATCCATAAAAAATGGCGAGTGTAGAGCATACTAAGTTATATTGATCTTAAGGAAATGATCAAAAGTAAAATAATAATAATAATAATAATAATAAGATGAACTCGAGATTAACATACTTACATATATAAGACCAAACATTTTTCTTTTTCTTCGGATGAACTTGAGACTCGAAAGGTAGAGACTCGTGCTGATAACGTGTTGTAAAATAATAGAAACAATAAACAAAAAAAATTGAGACGAGAGGAAAGAAGATTATTCTCATTCATAGGTTTTTCATGTATATACAAATGATTCACCCAATGACCTATTTATAGGCTTACAAAGAATACAAAGAGACAATTACATAATTATTACATATAAATAAATATGAATGAATGTAGTGGTGGTGGTGGAGAATGTGGAAAGAGTGGGGGGGGGGGGGGGAGTTCAATAGACAATTCACACTTAATAATTTATTTATAACAATTATGAAATTAACAAAATTTTGGGTGTTATTTTTTTTGAAATTAATGTAAAGTTTGAGTGTATTTTTGAAGAAAATAATTTTGGGGAAAAATTCTTATTCTTATTGTTGTTCATTATTCTTCACTGTATACATCTATATATAAGGATTACATTCTTGGAGAAGAAGAAAAGAGATTGAGAGAAGATTGGGAAGATGAGAGATTTGGGGAATCTGTTTCCTATATTAGGAAACAGAATATACAATTACTATATTTCAACACTCCCCCTCAAGTTGGTGCATAGATATCGAGCATGCCCAACTTGTCAACAAATATCAAGAAGAGCCGAGTCGAAACAGTCTTGGTTAGGATATCTGCGAGTTGATCTTCTGACTTCACCTTGGATATCTCAATAACTTTCTCATCTAATTTTTCTTTGATGAAGAATCTGTCCACCTCTACATGTTTCGTCCTATCATGCTGAACTGGATTAGCCGCAATATCACACGCCGCTTGACTGTCACAATATACCTTCATAGGTTCCTTTGGACCATAGCCTAAGTCCTGCAACAGGAGTTTCAGCCATAAAGCTTCTGTTATACTTAAAGCTACTCCGTGACACTTATCCTCTGCATTAGAGCGTGCAACAACATTTTGCTTCTTGCTCCTCCATGTAACTAAATTTCCTCCAACAAAGGTGAAATATCCTGAAGTGGAGCGCCTATCGATTGTAGATCATGCCCAATCAGCATCAGTATATGCCTCAACCTTCAAGTGACCATATTTCGCAAATAAGACTCCTTTTCCTGGGGCTGACTTAATGTATCTCATAATTCTCATCACCGTGTCCATATGTTGTTCCCGAGGTGCATGCATAAACTGGCTTACCACACTTAAAGCATATGACAAATCTGGCCGTGTATGTGCAAGATACATTAGTCGTCCAACCAATCTCTGATATCTTTCCTTATCACAAGGCACTTGATCAGCTTCGTTGCATAGTTTCAGTCCTTCTTCCAATGGTGTACTAATCGGTTGACAGGCGGACATTCCAGTTTCCTTCAATAAATCCAGAGCATATTTTCTTTGAGAAAGAAATATCCCCTTTCTTGAGCGAGAAACTTCAATACCAAGGAAGTATCTCAAAGAACCAAGATCTTTCATTTCGAACTCTTGTGACAAGTAGTTCTTTAATGCCTTCATCTCCTCAGGATCATCTCCAGTTACTATCATATCATCAACATAAATAATGAGAGCAGTAATTTTACCTTCTTTCCTTTTCAAGAATAGAGTATGATCAGAATTACTCTGATCGTATCCGAATGTCCTCATTGATTTTTCATTTCGAACTCTTGTGACAAGTAGTTCTTTAATGCATTCATCTCCTCAGGATCATCACCAGTTACTATCATATCATGCACATAAATAATGAGAGCAGTAATTTTACCTTCTTTCATTTTTAGGAATAGAATATGATCTGAATTACTCTGATAGTATCCGAATGTCCTTATTGATTTTGTAAATCTCCCATACCAGGCTCTTGGTGACTGCTTCAGTCCATACAATGCTTTTTTCAGACGACATACTTTGTTGCTGTGTTGGACTGGTCTGTTCGACCCTGGTGGAAGATCCATATAGACTTCTTCTGTCAATTCCCCATGCAAAAATGCATTTTTCACATCAAATTGCTCTAACGGCCAGTCAAGATTTACAGCAAGTGACAGTAGAACTCGAATAGTGTTGAACTTTGCCACAGGTGCAAATGTTTCGTCATAATCAATTCCATAAGTTTGAGTGTACCCTTTGGCAACCAGCCTTGCCTTGTACCGCTCTATCGAACCATCCGATTTATATTTCACTGTATAAATCCATCTGCATCCTACTGGCTTCTTCCCTGCTGGCAGCTCGACTATCTCCCAAGTCTCATTCTTCTTCAAGGACTTCATCTCCTCATCCATAGCTGCTTTCCACCTTGGATCGGCTAAGGCTTCCTGCACACTGTTAGGAATAGATACAGCAGATAATTGATTTACAAATGACTTATTTGATTCAGACAATCGGTGAGTGGACACATAATGACTCATGGGATACTTGACATTACTAGTGGAATTAGGCTCGTAAGTGGGTTTGGGGATACCTCTAGTAGTACGGTTTGGGAGTTCTCTTCTTGGAGCTTCAGAAAGCGATGACGATTGGTTTTGGGGTTCTGCTGAGAATAGAGATAGATCTGATGGTACTGGTGGTGGAGATGGTTCAGATAGTGCTGGTGGTGGGGATGGCTCATCTTCATGGAGGTTCGGCACTGACTGCAGATCTTCATGAAAATTTTCTTCCTCAACCAAGTCTTCATTCGAGTGATCGTCATTACTTACATCCTGATTTTCTCCCCTTATATCTGATTGTTCAGTTTGAATAGTAACTACTTCATCATAGGCAAGAGTTTGAACTTCACTTCGGTGCCCCCCTGAAGTTCAACCTCAGAGGAAAAATAAATCTCATCTTCATGGAACACAACATCCATAGTCACAAATATCTTTTGAGTTGGTGGGTGATAGCACCGATACCCTTTCTTATTCTGTGCATATCCCACGAAAACACAGCTGGCAGCTCGAGGAGTTAACTTATTGCGTTCATGTTAATGAAGATGAACAAATGCAACACACCCAAACACACGAGGTGGCAAGTTGACCACTTTTGGTGCATTCACAGCTTCAGTTAATGCTTGAAATGGTGTGAGGAAGTTTAGGATATTAGAGGGAACTCGGTTGATTAAGTATGCAGCAGAAGCAAGGGCTTCTCCCCAATAAATGAGTGGCAGATTTCCATGGATGAGAGAAGCACGGATCACTTCGAGCAAGTGTCTATTTTTCCTTTCTGCAACTCCATTCTGTTGAGGTGTATAAGAGCATGTAGTCTGATGAACAATTCCGTATTCTACCAAATATTGTTGCAGATTTGAACTCAGGTACTCTCCGCCATTATCACTCCTAAGAACTTGAATCTGTGATTTATACTGAATCATAACATGCTTGTGAAATTTCTGAAACAAACCACTAACTTCACTTTTCGACTTCATCAAACAAATCCAGGTCATACGGGTACAGTCATCAATAAAGGTCACAAACCATTTGGCTCCTCCAAATGTAGTGATTTTGGATGGACCCCAAACATCAAAATGAATAATCATAAAAGGAAGGGAGCTTCTACTTGGACTTGGAGGAAAAGAGACATGATGACCTTTTGCGAGTTCACACACATCACATCGAAAGGCAGATATATCCAACTTTAAAAATAAACTTGGAAATAATTTCTTCAAATAACCGAAAGAATCATGCCCTAGACGTCGATGCCATAGCCAAATATCTGATTTCTTCTTCTCATCTTCGGATCCTTCCACACTTAGAGCTTGAGTCAACTTGCTCGAACTTTCAGATTCTAAATCTAGGTAATAGAGCTTCCCGTGCCTAACTCCATAACCAATCGTCTTGCGAGTCCGAATATCCTTAAACACCCAATGAGAATGCCAAAAGACTACAATATAATGTAAGGCAGTAGTTATTTGAGTAACAGATAATAGGTTGAAATTCAAGGATGGCACAACTAAGGCAGTATCTAAGGTTAGGTTGTTTGTGAGATGTATGGTACCCTCGCCAGTAACAGTGGCAGGGTCACCATTGGCAGTGGACACAGTCGATTTAGTGGATGATTGAAAATTTTGAACTTGTCTAGAATCAAAAAGTCATATGGTCGGTAGCACCCGAATCAATTATCCATGCACTATTCATAACAGAAGCAGAAATATTAAATACCTTACCATCATTACCTGGAGCTGTGACTAATGTAGAGGCGAGTCTAATACTCTTCTCAGCTCTATCAGTTTGTCCCATGGTAGCGCCACAAAAGGGAAAAACAATGAATCTGATCTTCAGCAACCAATAGCAAACGACAAAACTTGGCCAAGAACAGCTCAACTCAATGTCTCAAACAAACAGCAAAAACAATCCAACACCCAAACAACAACTCTACAGCGGACCAAAACACTAAACACCGAGATCCAAATGCCAAACACAAGACTAAGATCCCTCCCAATCAGGTATGAGATCTAAAAGATCAAGTGGTGGAACACAGTGATCCCCTCCTCTGGCCAAAGCATGAAACAACAAAGCTCAGCGAGTGGAAATGTCAGATCCGATCATGCAGCAGCAGCAGTGCAGCAGATCTAGTCCTCAGCCCAAACACGAAACAGCAAGCCCTCAACCAATGGAAACGTCAGGGTTTGGACAGATCCGGATCACGTCCAACAGGCTGAACTCCAAACACCAACTCACAACCAATGGAAAAATTTGGATATGGATCTTCTGATACCTCGTCTGATTCAACGATGGAGAAGACTGTGGAGGCAGCAACGACCTCGTGAGGCAATCGATGATGAAAAACAAGGGATCGGGATCAAGAGGATGACAGGAGATCATCGACGGGAGGATTCGGCAGGATTGGGGTCTAGGGTTTTTTGGAATCAACAGAAGTGGGTTTCTGGTGGGGTTGGTGGCGACTGGCGAGGGTGATGGTCGACTGAGCGGAGGGAGGCCAGGTGACGGTCGACGGTCGACGTAGAGAGTCAACGGAGAAATAGAGTTTCGGGATCGACCGGGAAACAGGGGTGCTTCGGGATTGAGACGGGAAGGAGGGCGGCACTGGACGACGACGGGGTGGATGTTGCTGTGGTGGTTGCGCTCGGGGGCAAAGGACGACGCGGCGGTTGCGGAGGTGGGTTGACGAGGATGAAGGGATTCTTCGGTGGTTGTTCGATGGGGGGTCAGGGCAGCGCGACAGGAGGCGTCGAAACAGGGAGGATTTTCGGTGACGGGATCTGACGGGATCAAGGTCGATGGTCGGTGACGGGATCAACAACGGGATCAGATCAAGATGGAGGTGATCAGCTTCCTCTTCTTCTTCAGTTGACCTAAATCTGATTAGTAGGCTCTGATACCATGAAGAAAATAATTTTGGGGAAAAATTCTTATTCTTATTGTTGTTCATTATTCTTCACTGTATACATCTATATATAAGGATTACATTTTTGGAGAAGAAAAAAAAGAGATTGAGAGAAGATTGGGAAGATGAGAGATTTGAAGAATCTGTTTCCTATATTAGAAAACAGAATATACAATTACTATATTTCAACAAATTTGTCCTTAACCCTTTCAAAAAAGGAGCCTAGCCAGGTTCATGTCATTGCTCTCGCGCATCGAGTTGTCAACATATTCTTCCTAAACCACTTCTGAATTGTTTAATCAATTTCCTAATCGACTAATTTATTTCAGAGTGCTGATTTGCTTGGCTTGTCATCCTTTTTAATACAAGGTAATAACCGCAAGAAAATCAAGTGAGAAATATGAATACAATTATTCTAATTCTTTTAATTAGAACCTAACACAAACGTGATCTAGGTGTTTCGAACTATAAACTTGTGGGATAAGTCGACTATATTTATGGACAACAAACGTTAATGTAGACAAAACTTGAATGTTTGATACATTGGCTACTAAATTATTTTTTAATCCTTCTATAAAATTAGAACACAAATGTTGCATTTTTGACCAAATAAGAAAAGAGCCTGAGCCATCATTTGGTTAAAGAAGGGCAAGAAAAAGAGTAATGATTCACATACAACCAATCTCACTATTATTTTTTTCACAACCTTAGATGATTCGCTTCTAATGAAAAGTTTCCCTACGTACTCTCTCTTTTTTCCACCTATTGAAATATACCACCTAAGAGCATCAACAATGGTTTGCCATTTTTGCCATTTTGCCATATTTTGGCAAAAAATGCTCTGCAACGGTTTGCTATTTTGCCCTTTTTTGAGAAAACTGGAACAGTCGCTTCTCATATTTAAGAAACAATTTACTCATTCTCAAAATTTAGGGGACGGAATATGTTGTTTCGTTCCTATATTTTTTTTTAATTTTAATATGATCGGACGAAATAAGTTGTTTTGTCTGTGATTTTTTTTTTAAATTTTTTTAAATTTTTAAGTATCAGACAGAACAAGTTGTTCCGTAAAAAAACAAAAACGGGGCACAAATTTGGTAAACGGGACATGTCCCGTTTGTATAAGAGATGTCACTATCACCATTAGTTTAAGGCACTAATCACTATTTATCACTAATTAATTAATAGTTTAGTATTATTTTATTCACTAATTAATTAACTAATGACTATTTAATAATTAACAATATTATAAAAATACACTAATTAATTAATTAACTAATGACTATTTAATTACTAAAAATTATAAAAATACTTCTCGGAAAAAAAAAAACTTTTTCATAATGATATGGCTAAAAATAGGATTAAATCGGGACCATTCACATCGGACACGAATCTTAAAGCTTAAGGGTAAAACAGTAATTTCACCTACAAACGGGTCTGAAATGGGAACTGGGTCTGTCTTCGAGGCCCAATAACCCACGAACGGATCCACCGCAACTGGGTACGGGTCCCAACCCGAAATGAACCCAGTCCATCAGGATAGAATTAGGGTTTCTGATTAATACTAATCAACGGCCCTGATTCAAATCTATCCTCTCACTGGGGATTAGGGATTACATTCCTTATCTGATCACAGGGATTACATTCCTAATCTGATCCCTAAGACAACTATAAATACCCCCCATTCACCACTATTAAGAGGTAATCAAAACTTTTCCAGTTTAAAGTTCTTGCTTAATCATTCAGATTACTGACAAAAGCGTCGGAGGGTGTGTCGCCGGGATCTATCTCGGTGTCTCGCACTTTTTGCAGGTTCGCAGCAGCGGCAAGAGACCAAGTCAACAAGTCGGTGAAAGTCAACAGGTTTGCCTTGTTCGTTTTCTCAAGAATCCATAAATTCTATCTGTTTACCCCCACACCAGATTTAGCGGTAACAGATTGGCCCCATCTGTGGAAAACGAAAAACAACCTTACCTCTCTTCATCAACGATACTAGTTTCAAGCCATGCATCCAAAACAGAAGGGGAAGGCAGCAGTCTCCAACCGAAGAACCACTTCCCTTCCTCCTCTCCCTCCTCCGGTTCAAGGTGCTCCTACTCAACAGGCCCCTCAAGGGTCTCGGGGGGCTGCCCAGGGGGGCTCCCGTCAGAGTCATCCGAAGCAACATCCTCCTCATGACCAAGTCACGGGTCCCAATCCTTCGGTTGAATCCCTGGCTTCTCAAAGCCCTCCCGAGCGGGATCTTCGTCAAATCATTGCCGACCGCCAAAAGGGGGTCGACCTTAGAACTCACCTGAATGGATGGCGGGCCCTTGGTCGAGTCCATCAACACGAGAACTCAGGAGCTTCAAGAATTCGAACCCCCCGACGACCGAGGACTAGAAGACCCCCTCCCCCGAGGAGGCAAAGAGAGTCCCCTCAGCATCATCGGCGGAGAACTCATTCTCCAGTAAGCCGAGCCACACATAGGGACTGCCAAGCTGGAGAGGCACCAGTCACGAGGGCAGATCTTCAAGACTTCCAAGCGACAATCTTAAGGACCCTCAATATCGCTCCAAAGAACGACCAGAGGCCACCTACTCATGAGCCAGCTAAGAGCCACCGCCTTCACACTCTCAGTCCTCGTCCTTCTCCAAGCTACCATCGTCGCAGCCCTAGTCCATCATCATCCGAAGATGAGTCCCGGGGCTTGGCAAGGTATGATCAAAGAGAAGACTCGGTCTACCGCCGTCTCCACGAGATGGAGAGGCGCCTCGGCCGAATTGACAAGGAAGAAGAGCAACGGGCAATAAACCTCCGCCCGAGCAGACCTCCATTCTCCCGCACCATCATGGAGGCCCCCATCCCAGAAAACTTCAAGCCGCCTCACTTCGAGACGTATACCGGGGAGTCAGACCCCGCAGATCACATAGAGTGTTTCAAAACTCTCATGATGATCCACCATGCTTCAGACGCCTTCCTCTGCAAGATCTTCCCTGCCACGTTGAAGGGGTCTGTGCGAGAATGGTACTCTCGACTCGCCCCGGCCTCCATCTTCTCATTTGATCAGTTCGAAGTGCTCTTCCTTACTCATTTCGTGAGTAACCGCCGGGCCGAGAAAACAAGTGTATCTCTGGTGACCCTCAACCAAGAAAAGGGTGAACGCCTAAGGGATTACGTTCGACGCTTTACCGCCGAAGCCCGGTCCATTCCCTCCCTCAACCAGTCAGTAGCCTCTGCCGCATTCGAGCGCAACGTCACTAATGCCAACCTCAGGGCATCCCTTGCCAAGAAACCTCCTCGGAACCTCTTAGAGCTCCTACTCAGGGTGGAGAAGTACATACGGGCGAAAGAGGCTCTCAACCCCCTTGCTCTTGAGGAGACATCTTCTGGGAACAAACGGAAGAACACAAGTGAAGAAGGGTCCCAAAAATTCCAGAAGGACAGTAATGACCAGCGCCGCCGAACTCCATGTTTTGAGAAGTTCACCCCCCCTCATTGCTAATATATCAGAAGTTCTTATGGAGGTGGACAAGGAAGGGCTACTCTGTGCTCCCCCTAGAATGAATACACCTGTCAAGAAGAGGAACAAGGATAAGTGGTGCCGCTTTCACAGAGACCACGGCCACGATACGGATGATTGTCGGGCTCTCAAGGAGGAGATCGAAGAACTCATACGGCGGGGGCTCCTGACCAAGTTCGTCCACAAAGAGGGGGCCGAGCTTCCCCCTGAGGAGCCTACAAACGAACAGAAAGGCTCGCCGAGCTTCAAGACTCAGAACCTCCCAACTCCTCTCAAGAGGTCTTCACCTTATTGTAGAAGTAGGATTTTGATTTTCAATTAGGCCGATGGTTGTAACTCGGCCAATAGCATGTAATAATGGCTCGCCCTATTGAAGCAGCCGCTTAGTTTATTTCAATAAAACTTTATATTTTTTCATTGAAAATTATTGCTCTTGCTTCTCTATCTTTCCGAGTCGTGACTCGCTAAATGGTAAGTTCGGAATCCAGCTTCTCTTATATGGCTGCTCCCACAACTTACTAAGCTCTAACAACGAGGTCGGAGTCCAACACTTGGCTCAATTCCACTTCAAATTACTCGCCCATAAGCGGGTAAGAAGTGGTTTGCCATTCAGAATTGCTCCTACACCTTGTTAACCCCCTTAAACGACGAGTTCGGAGTCCAACACTTGGCTCGATTCTGCTCCGCAAGCTCGCTCTTAAGCAGGCTAGGAGTGGTTCGCCATTCGGAATTGCTCCCACAACCGTTGAACAAACTCTAACGACGAGTTCGGAGTCCAACACTTGGCTCGATTCTGCTTCAAATTACTCTCTCATAAGCGGGTAAGAAGTGGTTCGCCATTCGGAATTGCTCCCACAACCATTGAATCCCTCTAATGACGAGTTTGGAGTCCAACTCTTGGCTCGATTCCGCTTCAAATAACTTGCTCGTAAGCGAGTTAGAAGTGGTTCGTCATTCGGAACTGCTCCCACGACCGTTGATCCTCTCACTTAAACGGCGAGTTCGGGGCAAAACTCTTTCCTAGAGTTCCTCCTCACACTCGCCTCCCAAATGGCTCTCTCCTAGAGTCAAGCTTTTCGCTCCGCTCATCTCCAAGGCGGACCTCCTCCCAACGAGTTCGGAGCTCACAACTCTCTCCTAGAGTTCCTCCTCACACTCGTCTCCCAAATGACTATCTCCTAGAGTCAAGCTTTTTGTTCCACTCATCTCCAAGGTGGACCTCTTCTCAACGAGTTCGGAGCAAAAGTCTCTCCTAGAGTTCCTCCTCACACTCGTCTTCCAAATGGCTCTCTCCTAGAGTCAAGCTTTTCGCTCCGCTCATCTCCAAGGCGGACCTCCTCCCAACGAGTTCGGAGCTCACAACTCTCTCCTAAAGTTCCTCCTCACACTCGTCTCCCAAATGACTCTCTCCTAGAGTCAAGCTTTTCGCTCCGCTCATCTCCAAGGCGGACCTCTTCTCAACGAGTTCAGAGCACAACTCTCTCCTAGAGTTCCTCCTCACACTCATCTCCCAAATGGCTCTCTCCTAAAGTTAAGCTTTTCGCTCCGTTCATCTCCAAGGCAGACCTCCTCTCAACGAGTTCGGAGCACACAACTCTCTCCTAGAGTTGCTCCTCAAACTTGTCTCCCAAATGACTCCCCACGTCCCTCAGAACAAAAATCCGAGCGACAGGCAATCCGACCTCAACAACCAAGAGGATAGCTCGGATTCCGAGCAAGTGCCAATCCGAGCTGCGAATTGGAGAAAAACGACTTTTCCCTCAAAATTTGCGTAAGATTTTGATCAGACGGCTCAGATCATGCCAGCGCCACTACACGACGAGATAGTATTTTCTTGGGAACTGAGCCAGCATCGAGATCTGTGCCATCATCCAACGGCTAGGATCGCCCCACGTCCCTCGGAACCAAAATCCGAGCGACAGGTGATCCGACCTCCACAACAAAGAGGTTAGCTCGGAAATCCGAGCCGAGCCACTCGTGCGAGGGAAAAACCGAGCCGCTTCGCTCGGATTCCGAGCAAGTGCCAATCCGACCCTCGAAAGTGAAGAAAAACGCTGCCGAGCGTCTCCAACCATTGGATCATTGCGAAAATCGCGCCTGAGATGATGGACAGCCCAGATCGTGCCAGCTGTAGTAACCCGTATTTTTAAATATTATTTTAAAGATTTGAAAATAAATTAAAATGATTTTTTGGATATTTAATAAATATTTCTGAAGGTTTATCTTTTTACACGTGCGAAACACGTGCAAATATATTTGGTGCAAATATCCAATTTTATATTTTTATTAAATTCTCCTAATTATAATTGAGTCTATCCTAAATTTTGGGATTTTTCTGAATAAAGAAACTATTTTTATAAATACCTCGAAAGAGATGGATTTTTATGTAAAAAGCCGTTTTGATCTCAAATAAATAATGAAAATTCATTTTTACTAATTTTTGGGCTTTCCATGATCATCGTTTAAATTAAAGTATATTTAAATTTTATTTGGAGTCGATTTGGTAAAGATTTATACAAATATGGTGTTTTTGCAAATATGAAATTTATATTGGATCTTGTGTAAGTATTTTTTGGAAAGTAAAAGTCAGATATTTTGATTGGAAAATATAATATGTATTATTAGATATATTTCTGATTTTTCTGAATTTTTCTGAATATTTTATGATGTATTTGCAAATATTACAAAAGGGAGGGCTTTTGTGCAAAATCGCCACCCTGAGTTGTAAATCCGAATTTTTCTTATTTACTGGGCTGTACTGGATTGCTGGACAACTCAGTGATAAAAATATTTGATTTGGTTTTGATTCAGTTAACCTATTTCAACTAAGAAAGGGGTTATATATGTAAAGTTATATTTGGAAGAATTCTTTTGCAAATTTGTTTCTAAAACCCTAATCTTTCAATCCCGGCCTGTATAAAAGAGGGTGTGCAGCCGTCATTCGCTGCACAACACAAGTTTTATTATATTTCTTATTTTCTTGGTGATTGAAGAAGAGATCTTGGATTCTTTGCAAAATAGGGGATTCTTCATTTTGCTTCGTGATATTCGCTTGATCTCTCCAACTAAGTGAGTGACATTGTTTTGTTTTATTTGTTTTGTGTATGTTGTAGGTGAATGACATAATTGTTTGTTGTATTGTTTGCTTTCTCTGATTTGTGTGTGTCATATGAGAATGATATGAATGTTTAGATTGATTTGGATGTTGAATATGTTGGATGGATGAAAAATTGGATCTTTGAGAAGAATCCTAGATATTTGTATGAGAATGATTTTAGATTTGTTGAGAACTTAATATAAATTATTAGTAGGCTAAAAATGTTGGATTATTGCTGATTTGGTTGAGTTTGATAGATGTCATGCATTAATTAAATTAAAGACGAGATTTTTGGATTATTGGTGAGTTGGATAAAAACAACTTGACCATATTGAGGATAAATTTGTTTTGTTTATGAATAAACTATAGAAAATAGTTGAGATTGAGTTGAGGAATTTTGTGAATGATTAATGGTTTAGAAGACCATATTTTGAGGATTTGAGTTATGAGGATTTAAATTAGGGATTTGTGATTTTGTAAAAGATGTTGTTTGAATTTGGATTTCTCAAATGCTAAGTTTAAATCTAATTATTTTGGTACTAATAAGATTTGTAAAATAAAACAAAGTTATTTTGTTATATGACTGATTCTTAAAAACCCTAGTTTTGACATATGTACTACCTAAATTCTTCAGACTGTAGGCCGACAGTCGACTGGTACGACCTTTCAGTCGACTGATACGACCCAGCTGCTATGATCTTTAGTTTCCTTGAAAATCTGTTCGGGACAGTCGACTTAGACCCTTTTCAGTCGACTGGCACACTTAGAATTTATTTTTCAAAGTTATCGTAGATTTTTCTCTGGTAAGTCGACTTATGACTTTTTAAGTCGACTTATAATCTCTTTTAAGTCGACTTATGACTTTTATAACTCAACTTATAACACTTAGCTTATTTTCTTAAAATCATGGAACTTTCTTTCTGGACAGTCGACTTATGCTTTCTATAGTCGACTGGTACTGATGTATTTTTATATTTATGAAGGTACTTTCAAATGGTTTATTCTCTAGATATTTTGATCTATAACTACTTATGCCTTATCTTCTATTGAACTTATGTTTTCAAGATGTTAAGTTGAGCAGTTTATGAAGTAAGATTGGTTGAGATATTTGAGTTTGAGTCTCTAGAGGGTGTGTGTGACCCTAGTATACCGGCGTTGAGTTCTTTTGTTGAGGCCTGTTGAGGCATTTCAGTTGTTCAGTTTTGAGTTAAGTCCGGTAGGGTACAGCAACTCTAGGAGATTCGTTGAGTAATTAAATAACCCAAAAAATGATAAGGACAGGCACTAGTGGTGATATGATGAACGGGAACATGGGTTATGTACCTCAGTATGGCTTTCGGTGTGGGATTTAATCTCCGGAATTATCACGGTAGATTACTTGTGGTGTGGAATATAATCTCCGGAATTATCACGGTATATTACTTGTGGTGTGGGATTTATCTCCGGAATTATCACGGTAAATTACTTGTGGTGTGGGATTGATCTCCGGAATTATCGGAGTCGAGGCGACGCACATGTGGTATTCATGTGATGATGTGTCAATGTTTCGGTGTGGGATGATCTCCGGAATTATCACGGTAAAGTACCTGTGGTGTGGGATCTATCTCCGGAATTATCGGGCATGAGCTACTACTCACAGTTTATCTTTATCTCGTAGTAGTCATCGTGATAGGATTAGTTGCATAACGGGGGATTGAACCCTACGATGTGGAGACGTTAAGGGCTTGCACCGAACCTATGTAGAGTGGGATGCATAGACTTCGACAAGTACGCATTAGAGAGTCCGCATATAGGACTTGTGTTTTCTCGACTTGGTTTTATGCATGTGGTTTTCTGTTTCCTACACTTGACACTTAGTTTAGTTCCACTTGTTGTTTACATGTTTCTTTACTACGTCATATTTTATATATTCTTGTTTATTACATGTTGTTTAAGAATCCATGCTCAAGTTTTATTTATGTTGATTGTTGTTTTATGTCACTCACACCATTTATGGCTGACCCCTTTAGTTTGGGGGTTAGGGATCATCTCCAGCCTCATGTGTTGCAGGTTGTTGCTTAGAGTTTGGAGGTGTGGATGCTTGAGATAGTTTTGAGATAAATTGATGTAATAGAGTTTTGTGTAAAATTGTAAAAGACAGTGTTGTGATTAAAGGAAAGTTATATTTTGAGATGTTTTGTATTCCGCTGTGCTATGTAAAAGATCATTGTAATAAAAATTTGGAATAAAATTATTTGTGTTTTTGGGCTATGTATACTATTACATTGAAGTTGATGCTGAGATTGTGCCACGTATTTTCTAAGATATTATATTAGAAATTCGGGGCGCTACAGAGAATGGTATCAGAGCATGCTTCAATATTAATAATAGACATAGTATGAAAACCAACCTAGGTGTGGACACTAGAGCGTGAGTACCTAGGTGGACATTAGAAGTGTGAGTACCCGGGTAGACATCTGATGTGTGTGATTTGATTGTTTGGTCATGAAGACCTGTAATGAGATTTAGGCTGTTTGTATGCATAGACTTGAATGAAATCTCTTTATCGCAAGTGTATTGATTATTTTTGCATAAAGCAAATATTTTCTCACTAGCTATTCTTGACATCTTTTGTTCGCTTTGTGTATTTGATATTTATTTATGTAAGGTATTACCCTTTCAACCTATATAATTTCTATTTTACTTATTAATGATCTACTATATGTTTTGCTATCTTACCCACTGTATATAATTTCTGGATTATATGATTTTTGCCAATGTTAATTTTCATTTATTTATTTATTCCTAGTTATAAAATTTAATTATCTTCCGCTAGATTCTTTTAATTATTTGCTCTCTTGTATATTTTGTGCACCTCAATTTTGTGCTCACCCTTGTATCCTATCACTTTTACTGTTTTATATTTGTTTGCTTACTAAATAACTTTTGTGTAATTAACTTATTTTACTTCTATTCGGTTTCTTTTATTGTCAGCAATTGAATTTATTTTTTTGTTTCTATACCTCCAACCGAGTTTATATTATTTCTATTCATTAGTGCAAACATTAAACTTTTACTAATCGTCTTGTTTTTCTTTTAAAACTGTTTCTTTGACTTTACTATTGGTTTTTACTTTTTCTTTTGTCCAAGTTATTATTTGGCAACTTTTGCTGTAATTCAATAGTGCATCCTTTAGCATTTCACAAGCTCATCTTTATTTTGCGACTCTTACCCATTTCTTTCTTGACGTCTTACTTATCTAACTTTCATGTGCTTTTTCGTTACTCGTATACTTTGATATTACTTTTACATATTAATTACTACGTGTTAAGTTATTATTGCTACTTCTAATTCCTTTTATTATTGTTTTGCTATACTATAAATTTTGTTTTGCATCTTTACTTTCATTTTATTATATATATACTTGGATTTTTCAATACTATATTTTCCATTATTTTGTATTGTCTTATTTATTTTGGAGCATTTAAACTTGATTGCAATATTTTACTCATATAAATATGATATGTTTCTGCACATTTAAATCTTTATTATTAATTATGTTTTTGCACCTTATATTCGATACCCTTATTATTACTTATAGTTGACCGCTTTTGTTATAATTTCTTTCCACTATTTAAAAGCTACTTATTAAATTTGTTGTTACATACTTTTCGAATGTACTATGTGCACCCACTACTTATATTTTTCTTAAATTTTATTATCATTACATTCTTGATTTCTACATGTACTTCCTACAAATTTCTATATATGTACCGCATATTTCAACATACTTACTATGCCTATCCTTTTACATTTGTTTAATTCCTACATTATTGTATATTTTATGATATATTTATTGTGTAAATTTGCTACACTACATACGTATTTTCTCATTCACATTTGTATTTGTGCTTAGGCTTGTATTTCATTCCGTTTCTTCTTACTTTTATAAATTTCCTTCACTACTATTATTTTGTACCATTGGGATTTATAATCCATGCTTCTATTTTAATATTCCATTAGATGACTTTCAATTCCATTTCTTACTTTTGCTATTGTTTTATATCACGAATTTCAAAACGTATTTCCGTACATAAATTAAGCAATCAATATCCAAGTGCGGGTGGAATATTGCATCATCTTGTTCATCGTTTTGTTGCAACTGGATGTCGAGATGGCAAACATGCAACTAGACGTCAATGGAGGCAAATTGCAACCGGATATCGGGGAGGCAAAATGTGCAACCGAATATCCAGACGGCAACCTGCAACCTGATGTCAGGGAGGCAAACATGCAACTTGATGTCGAGAAGGCAAGTCTACAGTTGGACATCAATGAGGCAAACCCACATTAAGGAATTTCTACTTTAATAACCCCACTAGTGTTTTATGTGTATATTACTTATCAATGTCTTACTCCTTTGTACTAGTTCATACCATTTTATGAGATT
Source organism: Hemerocallis citrina (assembly GCA_017893485.1). Taxonomy (NCBI): domain Eukaryota; kingdom Viridiplantae; phylum Streptophyta; class Magnoliopsida; order Asparagales; family Asphodelaceae; genus Hemerocallis; species Hemerocallis citrina. The sequence continues at coordinate 46,605,026 of CM030361.1, forward strand.
TTCAAACTTAACCCATTACTGATTTGTTTTACTCAATTCTCTTTAACCATTGTTACTCTATATTTCTTTAAATCCGTTTGAAACACTCTCGTATCTTATCTTGCTCACTTGTATTATTTTTGGAGTTTGGTCCTTCTGGTTTCTTGGTACAATTTCTGCTCTCTTTCGCATTTCCTCTATTCATAACAATATTTTAGTTTTCACTTAATTTTCATTAGATTCTCTAAATCTGCATACTACCCAAATTATTTTGTACGTCTTTATTTTATTCTTTCTTAATATTTGTCCTTTTGGGATTTTTACTTCGTTATGTCCATTTTTATTCAAGTATTATGTGTTTAACCAGTTTTTCTGATCGATCAATTCTTACTTTTGACTATTTCTTTTACTTATTGCTAATTGATATTTCAGGAATTTTACTTATATAATGAAACTAATGGTAAAGAAATATTTTCTTTATGACATTTTATTTATGCAAATTACACTTTACGTTTCCATGTAATTTGAACTAGTATAGTTGATTTTACTCTACTTGTGTTTACAAAATTTTTATGTTTGTGTTAAGATTGGATACATCAACTATGTGTGGTCTAAGCTTTCGTTCTTTTGTAATTACTAATTATTGCTACCGTTTCTCAATTCTTTAACATTTTAGATTTCTCACTTACTTTTGTTTCCACATCCTATTTAATGATTTGACGCTTACTTTTGTGATATTCAATGAATTTCTTTTAAGTCTTCTTGTATATATATATATATATATAACTTTTGGTGAGCACTCATGAAATAGAGCACCTATGACTAATCCGAACCGCTCATATTGTTCTATATACCTTAGATAGCCTAACAATAAAAAATCAAGTAATTTGAAGTTCATTTGCCCATCCATCATGCGGTTAGAATTTTCAGCCATACAATTTTGTAATGATGTAAATCATGGGCAAATGAACTTCAAATTACTTGATTTTTTATTGTTAGGCTATCTAAGGTATATAGAACAATATGAGCGGTTCGGATTTGTCATAGGTGCTCTATTTCGTGAGTGCTCATGGAGTGCTCACCAAAGTAGTGTGCAACCGAAGATTTCTCTCTCTCTCTCTCTCTCTCTCTCTCTCTCTCTCTCTCTCTCTCTCTATATATATATATATATATATATATATATATATATATATATATATATATTTTAAGTATGTGCTCCTGCGTTGTTTGTGTGATTATCAACCTTTTTATATTCGAGTTTTATCTCTTCACTTTTGACTTCTTATTCTAAGGGAATAGTCTTACTATGTTTTTTGTGTTTTGGGATTTATTGTGCATTTTATTGGATTTCCGATCCTTTGCCATGTTAGTTTTCACCTTTTCTCTTTGAGATATAATTATATGTTATTTTTGTTTTTGCTTAGTAATTAAATTCAATTATAAAAATAATGATGGAGTAAGTTTTCGAAACTATCTTATAAGTTTTGTATTTTTGTTTCTTGGCTTAGAGAAGTTCTGAGGACAGAACTTTTCTAAGGGGGGAGTGATGTAGTACCCCGTATTTTCAAATATTATTTTAAAGATTTGAAAATAAATTAAAATAATTTTTTGGAGATTTAATAAATATTTCTGAAGGTTTATCTTTTTACACGTGCGAAACACGTGCAAATATTTTTGGTGCAAATGTCCAATTTTATATTTTTATTAAATTCTCCTAATTATAATTGAGTCTATCCTAAATTTTGGGATTTTTTCTGAATAAAGAAGCTATTTTTATAAATACCTCGAAAGAGATGGGATTTTATGTAAAAAGCCGTTTTGATTTCAAATAAATAATGAAAATTCATTTTTACTAATTTTTGGGCTTTCCCTGATCATCGTTTAAATTAAAGTATATTTAAATTTTATTTGGAGTTGATTTGGTAAAGATTTATACAAATATGGTGTTTTTGCAAATATGAAATTTATGTTGGATCTTGTGCAAATATTTTCTGGAAAGTAAAAGTCAGATATTTTGATTGAAAAATATAATATGTATTATTAGATATTATTTCTGATTTTTCTGAATTTTTATGAATATTTTATGATGTATTTGCAAATATTACAAAAGGGAGGGCTTTTGTGTAAAATCGCCACCCTGAGTTGTAAATCCGAATTTGTCTTATTTACTGGGCTGTACTGGATTGTTGGAAAACTCAGTGATAAAAAGATTTGATTTGGTTTTGATTCAGTTAACCTATTTCAACTAAGAAAGGGGTTATATATGTAAAGTTATATTTGGAAGGATTCTTTTGCAAATATGTTTCTAAAACCCTAATCTTTCAATCCCAGCCTGTATAAAAGAGGGTGTGCAGCCGTCATTCGCTGCAGAACACAAGTTTTATTATATTTCTTATTTTCTTGGTGATTGAAGAAGAGATCTTGGATTCTTTGCAAAATAGGGGATTCTTCATTTTGCTTCGTGATATTCGCTTGATCTCTCCAACAAAGTGAGTGACATTGTTTTGTTTTATTTGTTTTGTGTATGTTGTAGGTGAATGACATAATTGTTTGTTGTATTGTTTGCTTTCTCTGATTTGTGTATGTCATATGAGAATGATATGAATGTTTAGATTGATTTGGATGTTGAATATGTTGGATGGATGAAAAATTGGATCTTTGAGAAGAATCCTAGATATTTGTATGAGAATGATTTTAGATTTGTTGAGAACTTAATATAAATTATTAGTAGGCTAAAAATGTTGGATTATTGCTGATTTGGTTGAGTTTGATAGATGTCATGCATTAATTAAATTAAAGACGAGATTTTTGGATTATTGGTGAGTTGGATAAAAACAACTTGACCATATTGAGGATAAATTTGTTTTGTTTATGAATAAACTATAGAAAATAGTTGAGATTGAGTTGAGGAATTTTGTGAATGATTAATGGTTTAGAAGACCATATTTTGAGGATTTGAGTTATGAGGATTTAAATTAGGGATTTGTGATTTTTGTAAAAGATGTTGTTTGAATTTGGATTTCTCAAATGTTAAGTTTAAATCTAATTATTTTGGTACTAATAAGATTTGTAAAATAAAACAAAGTTATTTTGTTATATGACTGATTCTTAAAAATCCTAGTTTTGACATATGTACTACCTACATTCTTTAGACTGTAGGCCGACAGTCGACTGGTACGACCTTTCAGTCGACTGATACGACCCAGCTGCTATGATCTTTAGTTTCCTTGAAAATCTGTTCGGGACAGTCGACTTAGACCCTTTTCAGTCGACTGGCACACTTAGAATTTATTTTTCAAAGTTATCGTAGATTTTTCTCTGGTAAGTCGACTTATGACTTTTTAAGTCGACTTATAATCTCTTTTAAGTCGACTTATGACTTTTATAACTCAACTTATAACACTTAGCTTATTTTCTTAAAATCATGGAACTTTCTTTCTGGACAGTCGACTTATGCTTTCTATAGTCGACTGGTACTGATGTATTTTTATATTTATGAAGGTACTTTCAAATGGTTTATTCTCTAGATATTTTGATCTATAACTACTTATGCCTTATCTTCTATTGAACTTATGTTTTCAAGATGTTAAGTTGAGCAGTTTATGAAGTAAGATTGGTTGAGATATTTGAGTTTGAGTCTCTAGAGGGTGTGTGTGACCCTAGTATACCGGCGTTGAGTTCTTTTGTTGAGGCCTGTTGAGGCATTTCAGTTGTTCAGTTTTGAGTTAAGTCCGGTAGGGTACAGCAACTCTAGGAGATTCGTTGAGTAATTAAATAACCCAAAAAATGATAAGGACAGGCACTAGTGGTGATATGATGAACGGGAACATGGGTTATGTACCTCAGTATGGCTTTCGGTGTGGGATTTAATCTCCGGAATTATCACGGTAGATTACTTGTGGTGTGGGATATAATCTCCGGAATTATCACGGTATATTACTTGTGGTGTGGGATTTATCTCCGGAATTATCACGGTAAATTACTTGTGGTGTGGGATTGATCTCCGGAATTATCGGAGTCGAGGCGACGCACATGTGGTATTCATGTGATGATGTGTCAATGTTTCGGTGTGGGATGATCTCCGGAATTATCACGGTAAAGTACCTGTGGTGTGGGATCTATCTCCGGAATTATCGGGCATGAGCTACTACTCACAGTTTATCTTTATCTCGTAGTAGTCATCGTGATAGGATTAGTTGCATAACGGGGGATTGAACCCTACGATGTGGAGACGTTAAGGGCTTGCACCGAACCTATGTAGAGTGGGATGCATAGACTTCGACAAGTACGCATTAGAGAGTCCGCATATAGGACTTGTGTTTTCTCGACTTGGTTTTATGCATGTGGTTTTCTGTTTCCTACACTTGACTAGGGATGGCATTCGGGCCATTCGGGCCGGGCCGGGCCGGGCCGGGTTTGACCGGGTTTTGACCGGTCCCGGGCTCACCCGGGCCGGGCTCCTCGAAACGCGGGTCGGGCCGGGCCGGGCTGATGGTAAGGAACCCTGGCCCGGACCTGGCCCCTAGCCCTTAGTGGGGGGGCCGGGCCGGGCCGGGCCGGTTCGCGGGCCGGGCCGGGCATGGCCCTTGTATGATTTTTTTTTTCCATTATTAATTGAAGTGCATAAATTTGTAATTATATAACAAGTATATGATTTTGTAATTGTATAACAATTGCAAAAAATAAAATTTCATAAATAATTGAAGTACATCTTCATAAAAAAATAAATAATTGAAGTACATGAATAAATAAAGTACATGATTAAATAAATTTGAACTTCTAGAATAAAATTAAGTACATGAATAAAATTCATACAAATTTGTCTATTTAGCTCAAATCATAAAATTACAAATCAAGGGAATTACTTGAATTTAAAGATCGAGATGGCCTCTACTTAGATTGAAGAGAATGCAGTGGACTACTGTCGTGCACTTCAACTTAACCTAAATATAGAATCTCATCACTCTAAATCCGTTGGGGGGTATTTTGGTAATTTAATTTTTTTTTAAATTTTCTGGGGAAAAAAAAAAACCCAACGGTCGGCCCGGCCCGGCCTGAGCCAGCACGGGCCGGTTCAACCGGTCCCGGTCCACTAGCGGGCCGGGCTAGACCGGGATTTTTGAGGACCGGACCTGGCCCACCAATAGGGTGGCCGGTTCAAGGGCTGGACCGGGTTTTAGGGGGGCCGGGCCGGGCCGGGCCGAGGCCCGGGCGGGCCAGGCCGGGCCAGCCCGGCCCCGATGCCATCCCTACACTTGACACTTAGTTTAGTTCCACTTGTTGTTTACATGTTTCCTTGCTACGTCATATTTTATATATTCTTGTTTATTACATGTTGTTTAAGAATCCATGCTCAAGTTTTATTTATGTTGTTTGTTGTTTTATGTCACTCACACTATTTATGGCTGACCCCTTTAGTTTGGGGGTTAGGGATCATCTCTAGCCTCATGTGTTGCAGGTTGTTGCTTAGAGTTTGGAGGTGTGGATGATTGAGATAGTTTTGAGATAAATTGATTTAATAGAGTTTTGTGTAAAATTGTAAAAGACAGTGTTGTGATTAAAGGAAAGTTATATTTTGAGATGTTTTGTATTCCGCTGTACTATGTAAAAGATCATTATAATAAAAGTTTGGAATAAAATTATTTGTGTTTTTGGGCTATGTATACTATTACATTGAAGTTGATGCTGGGATTGTGCCACGTATTTTCATGCGCGATACATGTGTTAAGAAATAGTTTTGGAGTTCGACATGCGTTACACGTAATTGAAAAAAAAAATATTTTGAAGGAAAAGCTACAATTTGTATGTGCAATGCATGTATTTATAAGTAGAATTTGAGTTGCACGTCAAACATATGTGTATGTTCAATGTTAAAAAAATATTATAAAATTGTTTTACACGTGCGTTGCACGTTTTAAATAAGTGATTTTTTTTATTTGTTTATTTTTGTTGTAATTAATAGAATATTTAGTGTTGCACGTGCAACACACGGATTTGTATGTTGACAAATATAATCCCAATTTTTCTATTATAATATTAGAGATTAGAGATTAAAGATGTATCATATAAGAGCATCCACAATGGCAATTCTTATTTTTTGGCAAAATGGGACGAATAGAAATGGAATAGATCGAAAGGTCTGCAGTGATCGTTTGCTATATTTTGCTAAAATTTGAGTAGGACGAGACAACTTGTTTCGTCCGTTTTTTTTTTATAGATTTAATTAATTACCGATTAACTATTAAAATATCTTAATTAAATAAATTAAATATTAAAATATACCATAATCCTATTTAAACACCTACTAAACTATTAATTAAACCTTAAAACCCACTAAATCCCCCCCAATACCTGGACAGGACAACATGTCCCGTCCGTGGGTATTTTTTTATTTTTCTTTTTTTTTCGAATAATCTGATCCGTTGATCTGTTGAAAAAATTGGGGAAAAAAATTTATTTTGGGAAAGACGATACAACATGTATCGTCCGACCCTATTTAAAAAATTAAAATATATATATATATATATATATATATATATATATATATATATATATATATATATATATATATATATACGGGACGAGACAAGTTGTCTCGTCCGATTGTAATAAAAAATATTAAATATATTGAGACGATACATCATGTATCGTCTTCTATATTCTCAAATTCGCTAGCTCATTTCTCAAATATGAGAATCGACTGTAGCTCGTTTGTTATTTTTTAACAAAATAGCAAACGACTGCAGATGTCGATTCTCATATTATTCTCATAATATGAGAATTTGAGAAATATAGCAAACCACTGTGAATGCTCTAAGATACAAGATAGGGAAGAAAAAAATATTAAAATTGGTAGTGAATATAGTTTTACTTAAAAATAAATTCCAAATCAACCAATCCCAACTCCATTACCAACAATTTTACTCAGAAAAAATATCATTGAATTCCCTCACTTTAATGATCAAAAGCTCAAACTCACCCCCCTCAAAATCACCCACTTTTATTAACTCCTCAGAGCATCTGTAGTCGTTATCTATATATCGATAATATCGATATATAGGTTAAAAAGTAGCTGCAGTCGTTTGCTATATATCGATATTATCGATAAATCGCTACAGTCGATTGCTATATATGAGAGACGAAATAGCTTTATGGATAAGTCAGCGACGGTGGTCGAAGAGGCGTCCCAGGGTTGAAAAACACTGTTCGGAGCGTCGGACGGCATTCGATATGCCGTCCGTTTCACTCGCCACCTTTCCCGGACGGCACATCGAGTGCCGTCCGATGGGATCTCATGTGCAGTCTTCAATTAGTCTTCATGTGCAGCTATGCTTACTAATTAAGTCTTCAATTAATGCTTATTAGTCTTCATGTGCAGTCTTCAATTAATGCTTAGTCTTCATGTGCAGCTATGCTTACTAATTAAGTATAATTAATTAGTATTAACTATTAAGTAAGTATAGTTTTCTGGCTTAGTGTCGGACGGCACTTCATGTGCCGTCCTAGACATGCGCCTGCACTAGTGCACTTTTTGGCCTCCGACGGCATTTCGTATCCCGTCCCTTAATATTAAATAGTTGTTTGCTATAATATAGCTTACGACGAGTGCAGCGGAATCGTAATATCTATTTCTATTTATCGATATATGGATAAATTTATAGAAAACGACTACAGATGCTCTCATAAATTGGTTACCATCTTTTCACCCTTACTTTCCCAGTGGCACAACCGTAATTAGACCCAAGATCCCACACCCTTTCCTGTGCTTTCAAGTATCACAAAACAATCAAACAACACACATACGTAGTTTTATTATTTATAGTAGTAGAAAAACCCAGCTCATCTCTCTCTTTCAATCCTGACATTCTAATAAGCCTCGACTCTCTCTGTCTTTCTCTCCTTCTATAACGAAAGAAAGATAACCCCAAATCCCATTCTCTTCTTCTTCTTCTTCTAAAATTAATATTAAAATTAGTAGTGGATGAAAATGGACGGCCAAGATTCTTCTAAGTTCAACGGATTCAGCCTAAAACCGCCGGAGATTCCATCCGATCCAATGGAGTTCCTCTCCCGCTCCTGGAGCGTCTCCGCTCTGGAGGTCTCCAAGGCCCTCACGCCGTCGCCCTCTGCTGACGTGGCAGACTCCATACCCGAAGAAGTCGTCGACGAAGACGTAACAAACATCGCCGGAAATAACTTCTCCTTCGCTTCATCCGCTACTTCGCAGCTCGTCTTGGAGCGGATAATGTCACAGTCGGTAAGTTCATCATGTTTTCACTTAATTTTTCGAGAAAAAACAAAAATTGTTTGAACTTTTGATTATTGAATGGTGGTTTTTTCTTAGGAGGTGTCACCGCTGACGTCAGGTCGGCTTTCGCATAGTAGTGGGCCGTTGAACGGCGGATCTTTGAGTGACAGTCCTCCGGTTTCGCCGTCCGATCAAATCGAAAACATTAAGGTCTAATTTTTAAAATTTTTTAATTTTACATTTCTCTAACTTGATTAGTTTGTTATTATTGTTTTGTTAATTTATAGCATTGGATGCTGTAATTTGATTTTATTAGAAGAAGAGACAAGTATCTTACTATGTGAGAGCTACTCAGTCTGTCTGTTACATAGAGCAAGAGAAGCAATGAAGACAAAAGCCCGTTTGGCCTTTACCCCACCGAACCTCTTTTTCTTTCTCTCTCTAAAATCTGTTTTTTTTTTTTTTTTTCTTTTCTAGAGAGAGAAAATGAGGGGAGAGAGAGAGAGAGAGCTGCCTTTCTCTTGAACCGATAAAACGCAGAGAAACCTGACATATTTTTGACAAGGCGTGTTAATGAAACCCAACACCTCTCTTTCATTTGCTGCTGTGTCCTCCCTTCCATTTCCATATTAGTCTCTCTCTCTCCCCCCGAACTTTTACAAGCTTTCCCAAAATACCCCTCTTTCTTCCACATGGAAACCCTCTTTGCTTGTTGCAGCAGAACCTTTGATTCCTTCTCAGTGCTTGTCTGCTCTGCTCTCCCCTCCCCCTCTGCTTGCAGCAAACAAGTTTCACTTTTTTCTTGAATTTACTAAATTGTCCTTCAAGAATCACGTCTTCTACGTGACTGTACTGTTAGTAGCTGGTGACAACTAATATTTTCTATGTGGACGACTCATACAGTACACCCGCGAAAATGCACCCGCCAAACCTAGGGTGGGGACCACCAAGACGGTGGGGAGGTGGTTGAAGGACAGGAAGGAGAAGAAAAAGGAAGAGACCCGGGCTCACAATGCTCAGCTGCACGCGGCCGTGTCGGTTGCGGGGGTGGCTGCAGCGGTGGCGGCGATTGCAGCTGCAACTGCGGCGGCGTCCGGGAATGGGAAGGATGATAGGGCTGCAAGGACGGATATGGCAGTGGCGTCTGCAGCGACTTTGGTGGCAGCGCAGTGCGTGGAGGCAGCGGAGGCGTTGGGGGTAATGAGGGAGCATTTGGCGGCGGTGGTGGGGTCGGCGGTTAGTGTGAGGACGCCCGGGGATGTGAGTACGCTTACTGCTGCAGCTGCTACTGGTGAGATTTCACCACTTGGGTTTTTGGTTTTTTTTTTAACTGGGTTGTTATGTTGCAACTAAAATGTAACTGCAATCCAACCAAAGTTGTGTGTGTTGTAGTCTATTCTTAATTGGGTCTGTAGTTATAAGAAACGAACACTAGTTGGATATTCGTTAATTAACACTCTTTGGTTTGATTTTGATTTCTAATTATAATGAATTGAACTGTGATCAGCATTGAGAGGAGCCGCAACACTAAAGGCAAGGGCACTGAAGGAAGTGTGGAATGTGGCTGCAGTGATTCCAGTTGAAAAGGGGGGTTTGGGGAGCCATCAAGCTCGATCTCAAGATCACCAAACACGACCAAGGAATTCTCAAGATAATGGTGTTGGCGATGAGGTTGTTCCAGAAGAGAATTTCTTAGGGCTCTGCAGTCAGGAGCTTCTGGCTCGCGGCACTGAGTTACTTAAACGAACTAGAAAAGGTAACTAATTGGTTAATTCTAATTGGATGAAAAATGGTTATTTTGCGGTGTTAATTGTTTAATATTCATTACAGGAGATCTGCATTGGAAGCTTGTCTCCGTTTATATCAATCAATTGGGCCAAGTGATGCTGAAAACAAAGAGCAGGCATGTAGCTGGAACAATCACTAAAAAGAAAAAGAGTAAGTTCACCTCTCAGTGCAATAAACATCGATCTTGATGTATGACTTGTTCGTTTACAATTGTAGCTAACATGCTTGCGAATTGTCAGGTGTGATTATCGATATACGCAAGGATCTACCGGCTTGGGCCGGCAGACATCTACTAGAAGGGGGAGAGCAGAGACGCTACTTTGGGTTGAAGACAGCTGAGCATCGAATCATCGAGTTTGAATGCAGGAGCCAAAGGGAGTACGAGATGTGGATCCAAGGAGTATCTCGTCTTCTAACTATAGTTTACAGCGGAGGTGTAAGAAAGTAACGGAGTTTTGATGAGCCGGGTTGCCGACAAATCTGTTGCTAGCTGTAGATGTTAATTAGGTAGGAATGGGGGCTTGAAAGGAATGTCTGCATCTTTAACTTAAATGAATGTGGGTTCCATCTCTTCTTGTGTTGTATAGAAGAAAAGTGGAGGTGGGGGGGAAATTAGTTTCGAAGTTGCTGGATTTGTTGCTAGCTTTTCCTTTGATGTTTAATATGAAGCTAATAGTACAACATTGTATACCTTATGGGACCTATTCTACATAAAAGGAAAAGCTATGTTATCCTTTGTTTGTTCAAATTTGCGAAGACGAATCGTTGACTACTGATACAAAGAAATCATGCTGTTATAACGAAAGAAAAAAAAAAAGGGGATCCAGCATGCTACCACTCCTGCATCTTCTTTTTACCGAAAAATAGTTGCCGACAACAAGTTTACACATACGATTTACAATTAGATGGTAATAATAATGGGCTAGCTGCAGTTAACTCAAAAGATTCAGCAGAGCTCCGAAGAGATTCATGAAGTCTATATAGAGACATACGGCAGCAGAAACATATTCATCATAATCATGTTCCTTGATCAGGTTGTTGGTGTCATAAACAATATAAGCTGAGGCCAGAAGCCCAACGAGGCAACTGTATATTGTCCTCCCAACCGGTCCGATAGGTACAAAAAACTACAATAAGAATTAAGTTAAGCGAGAGTTAAACTTGCATATATCCAAATCAAAGAGAAGTAAACACAAGATAGAAAATTAGATGAGTTTCATTACCTGCATGAGGCAATAGACCAACAACACTAGGGAAGCTGCAAACAAGAACGGCCCGAGAAAGCTGAAATCATGCCCTCTCTTGACCGCCCAGAAAGTGTAGACGGTGAGGCTCACAACTACCACAGCTGTTAGAATTGCTGCTTGAAATATAACTTTACCTGTGGACGTAAAAAAAAATGGAATCGGATTGTTGTGAATCCTTGAAGTCGGTGGATCCATCATCGGATGGTGCCTTGTACGAATTTCACATCATCAGAAATGGACAGACATTTACAGAACTTGGTCGACGATGATAATATAATTAAGAACTAATGGCAATCAATAGAGGAATAATTGCCAACTGGAACAAACGAGTGTTATGTCAGTCGCAGTCTAATAGTAGCTAGGATGTTTAAATACAGCTAAATTTTCAAAAATTATAAACAATTTATCTATATTTCTTGATATCTTATAATGGAACAAGCACAAGTACTACAATTATTGAGAGAAAAAAAATTCTATCAAAGTATGGCCAATATTTAAATTAACGTTGCAGTTGGTATCAATGTCGTTGCCTATTTTTCGCACATAATATTACAGATTCACTATACTTTGTGATTTTAAGCGTACTCGTGCAGATGAGCGTGAGTGCACAGCAGGCAATCAACCACCTTGGACTGTGAGCATGTGATTTGCACCAAATTAATAATTTTGGCAACCCCTCGATCGTCAGCTAATCAAAAGCTAGCCTACATATATACTCATAGTAATTAATAATTAATATACGCTAAGGAATCTAATTACTAACATGAGCCCACTGCATGGTCCCCTCTTCATGGATTTCCTACTGGAGAAGTCACGTCGAAAAATAATTGCAGCAATCTATTCTTCATAATCTAGCAATCAATATTGTACAGTGAAGAATCCAAAAAACGAAACAAAGGCCACAATTAAACAATTTTTTGACATTCAAGACACGTAACAGGTTGTTTGATGTGCAAGCATTTGGAGCTTATTAAGTCCCCAGTTGTTGACACTTCAATTCCAAAACTAGTGGGACAAAGTATGACACCAAAGGTTCTTCATCTGAGGTGGGCCAAAGAGTGAGGAGCGGAAGCTGACGGGAAACTACATTACTGTTTTTCCATTCAAAGCATCCATGCATGCTTCTCAACACAGTGGTGGTGGCATACATATCAAATCAACAACTTGGTGGTATTTAATTTAATTATGACATAGTTCTTCTTAAGAGAACTGCGTTCTCCTACTCAAGTAAACATCGACTTCAAAATATGGTGGAGTATGATTTCAGATGGAAAAGTTAATGTATACATCTTGTTTACTGATGTTAAAAACTCGGGATATTTTGACGGTGGAGATAATGCAGAAACCAGTGATAACAAGTTACAAATACTTCAAGAAGAGATAATTAATTATAGATGGACTAATAGAGGATTTTATATACAGATTCTATGGGATTCATTTCTCTATTCATTCACCAGATTCACATCTCCTTGCAGCAAGCATTCATTCAATCTTCATAAGGTTCCTTAAGTCAAACCACCCATAAAAATGAGAGCACCGAAAGGCATGCTCAACGAAACTTCTAAATATAAGATACGGTATCAAATAAAATTACTTATGCATGCAAGTAATAAATGCTCAGTTGCGGAGTTTGCTGATACTCAAATGTGCATATATATTGAGAAGGTAAGCAAACCATATATATCTTTATGATACAATCACACTGTTGAAATGTAGTAAATACTAATATGTATATTCTGTTTTCTAATCTATAGAAAATAGATTCCCCAAATCTCTCACCCCTCAATCTTCTCTCAATCTCCGTTCTTCTCCTCCAAGAATGTAATCCTTGTATAGAGGTATACTGTAAAGAATAAAGCATAAGAAGAATAATAATGATTTCCCCCCAAATCTGTTTTCAACATGGTATCAGAGCCTAACAAGATCTAGGCTAGTTGAAGAAGAAGAAGAGACGGAGGCAATCGGATCTGACGCCTCCATCCCGATCCGATCCCGACCAAACCCCGATCCCCGAACCTCCTCGTTGACCCGATATCCAACCAGAACGAACAACTGAATACAAATAATGACGAACACTTGAATGAAGACCCAGCAAGGGAGAAAGACCTTCATGAAGAAGTGCAACCAAGGGAAGAAGACCCTCTTGAAGAATTGCAACCAGTACCGAATTTCAGTGAGAGTGAACCATCAGAACCCCAGAACCAATCGTCATCATTGTCCGAAGCTCCTAGAAGAGAACTCCCGCACCGTACTAATAGTGGTATTCCAAAATCCACTTATGAACCTGATCTCACTAGTAATATCAAATATCCCATACGTAATTATGTATCCACTCACCGCTTGTCAGAATCAAATAAGTCATTTGTAAATCAATTATCTACTGTATCTATTCCTAACAGTATGCAGGAAGCCCTTACTGGTCCAAGGTGGAAAGCAGTTATGGATGAGGAGATGAAGTCCTTGAAAAAGAATGAGACTTAGGAGATAGTCGAGCTGCCAGCAGGGAAGAAGTCAGTAAGATGCAGATGGATTTATATAGTGAAGTATAAGTCGGATGGTTCAATAGAGCGATACAAAGCAAGACTGGTTGCTAAAGAATACACTCAAACATATGGAATTGATTATGAAGATATATTCGCACCTGTGGCAAATTTCAATACTGTTCGAGTCCTACTGTCACTTGCTGCAAATCTTAACTGGCCATTGGAGCAATTTGATGTGAAGAATGCATTTTTGCATGGGGAATTGACAGAAGAGGTTTATATGGATCTTCCACCAAGGTCGAACAAACCAGTTCAACACAGCAATAAAGTAGGTCGTTTGAAGAAAGCAGTGTATGGACTTAAGTAGTCGCCAAGAGCTTGGTTTGGGAGATTTACAAAATCAATGAGGACATTCGGATACTATCAGAGTAATTCAGATCATACTCTATTCCTAAAAATGAAAGAAGGTAAAATTACTGCTCTCATTATTTATGTGCATGATATGATAGTAACTGGTGATGATCCTGAGGAAATGAACGCATTAAAGAACTACTTGTCACAAGAGTTCGAAATGAAAAATTTTGGCTCTTTGAGATACTTCCTTGGTATAAAAGTTTCTCGCTCAAGAAAGGAGATATTTTTATCTCAAAGAAAGAATGCTCTTGATTTATTAAAGGAGACTGGAATGTCTGCTTGTCAGCCTATTAGTACACCGTTAGAAGAATGACTGAAACTATGCAACGAAGCTGATCATGTACCTTGTGATAAGGAAAGATATCAGAGACTGGTTGGATGGCTGATGTATCTTGCACATACACGGCCAGATTTATCATATGCTTTAAGTGTTGTAAGTCAGTTTATGCATGCGCCTCAGGAACAACATATAGATACGGTGATGAGAATTATGAGATATATTAAGTCTGTTCCAGGAAAAGAGGTCTTATTTGCGAAACATGGTCACTTGAAGGTTGAGGCATATACTGATGCTGATTGGGCAGGATCTATAATTGATAGGCGCTCCACTTCAGGATACTTTACCTTTGTTGGAAGAAATTTAGTTATATGGAGGAGCAAGAAGCAAAATGTTGTTACGCACTCTAGTGCAGAGGCTGAGTATCGCGGAGTAGCTTTATGTATAGCGGAAGCTTTATGGCTGAAACTCTTGTTGCAGGACTTAGGTTGTGGTTCGAATGAACCTATGAAGGTGTATTGCGACAGTCAAGCAACATGTGATATTGCCGCCAATCCAGTTCAACATGATAGGACGAAACATGTAGAGGTGGATAGATTCTTCATCAAGGAGAAATTGGATGAGAAAGTCATCGAGATATCTAAAGTAAAGTCAGAAGATCAGCTCGCGGATATCCTGACCAAGGTAGTTTCGAGTCGGTTCTTCTTGAAATTTGTTGACAAGTTGGGCATGTTCAATATCTATGCACAAACTTGAGGAGGAGTGTTGAAATGTAGTAAGTACTAATATGTATATTCTGTTTCCTAATCTATAGGAAACAGATTCCCCAAATCTCTCACCCCTCAATCTTCTCTCAATCTCCTTTCTTCTCCTCCAAGAATGTAATCCTTACATATAGAGGTATACTGTAAAGAATAAAGCATAAGAAGAAGAATAATGATTTTATCAACATACAATAATTCATTTCGTGAAAGAATGAGGGACACAAAAAACTTCAGAGGAGATAACTTCCCACGAAAGAACCAAAGCAACCTGGAAGTGAACTCTACCAGACCCATGGCAAAGCATGGAAGAGAAGATGAGGCTGAGCCTCGCCATGAGGCACGGGGTGCTAGCGCTGGGTATCACCATAGAGGCAACACCTGCCGCGTCAACAGGGACAGACGACTTGGCCAGAGAGGTCAGGTGACTCGGCAGGTTAGGGAGGGCAACAAGAGGAATCATGGGGATTAGGATCGGTCAGGATCGCCGTCGATGAGGAGAATAAATCTCCGAACTCAGAATACAAATAGACGTTCCTATGTTGATGTTACTAGAGGTAAACCTGAGGCGCTCAAGAGAGACCTGCTCCGACGAAATAGATGTTCGCCGGAGTTGGAGGTGGGGATGAAAAAAGCGGATGGCGACAGTGAATGGATTTTGTTTAAACCTAAGCGAGTCAAAAAAGCTGAGAGGTCTGCAGAGAAGATGAAATTCTCTAGGTTGAGCTCGGCGGCCATGGCGAACAAGTTACCACAGTGTCATAAGTGTGCAGGCAGAGGGCATACAATCCACGATTGTGTGAATGACTGGTTTTGCTATGTTTGTAAGAAGAACGGGCACATCTCGAAGGCGTGTCCAATGCTCAAGGTGACGGCGACTGTCAAGGGGAAAGCGGAGGAGATTGTAGGGATGGATGTAGAGGCGTCCAACTCAGAGAAGGTGGTGGGCTCCGAGGAGAGCGGTGATGGCCGAAATCGAACCATCAGGGCAACGATTTCCCCAACGCCGGTGATGGCCGAGATGGAGAAGAGATTTAAGATGTGTATCCTTATCAAAATCCACACAGGCAACCCCTCGATTGAGGAAATTAAGGAGCTGCTGGTTATCAATTCAGCGATTGATTTCAAGTGGGATTGGGTGGTAGAGAAGATCAAACAAGACGTTCTGCTTGTTCACTGTGAGAATGAGGAAAGGGTGAATGTTGTGCTTCTCATGGGAGGGATCGAAGGCGACAATTTTTACGTCACCTTTAGTAGATGGAATCGCTACTTCGGTGAACTAAAAACTAATCTCCTACCTGCGACTTGGATTCGTCTCTTCAACCTACCATATCATCTAAGGGTTAGGTCAGGATTCAGTAATGTAGTCGCTGGCTTCGGCCATGTTCTTGCCATAGATCAGAATACCCATAGACAAACGAGAAGAGAGTATGCTAGAATTCAAGTGGGGACGGAGAACTTGGCATCTATTCTTTCGATAATACAAGTAAGATTTGATGATACATGCCATGAGGTGAAAGTGACCGCAGAGAGGAAGAAGCGGGTGTCTTTTCAAGAGTCGCCGGAGTGCAAATCGGACGGACTGGAGGTACGGTCAATTTTAAAGCAACCAGAGGTCGAAGATATAATCCAACCACAGATCAAGAAGACAGTGGATCAGGACCGTCCAATTAAAAAAGTCGAAAGAAAAAAGGCAGCTGAGTTTGCACCTTTCAACAGACCTACTGTAGCAACACACCAAACGGCAAAGAAGCACCTAGCGGATTTGAAAGAAGGTTTTGGGGAAAGTGTCCAAGAGCCAGCTCACACATCAAAAGGTGAAAAGATGGATATGTTGACAGACCGGTCAATAGGTGTAGGTAGACTTGCGGCTAAGGAGTGGATAACAACTGCTAACAGGGGAGAGGGCGTTGGGCCCAAGGAGACGCTGCTGCCTATGGAGGGTGTTGACGTGACAGGGGATAAAGGTTTAAGGTAGGGTGTGACGAGGATTTCAGGGGTCAAGTCAAAGTCTCCGAAAATTCAGAATTGATGACTTTAACCAAGAAACAATTTGACGAAGCTGTAGAACGTGCGCTCGTTGTGCTTACCAAAAACATGGGCCCCGATGGGCTTGTGGGCCAAAGCTGTGCAGCGGATGGGTCTGCACCAACACTGGATGGGGAGCAATTGGCCTCAACCCTTGAGGGCCATGCTGAAGCAGTTCTTGATTCTCAGTGGCCCCAGAATCTTCCACCCAACATCAACCTACTGGAGGAAGTTAATGGAGATGGTCAGGACATAGGTAGCAAGGAGGAGTTGCACGAGGGGGAGACGCTTTGTGAGGATACAGAACAGGGGCAAGGGATCGAGGAATGAAAGAAAATGATTCCCTATCTTTATTGATTGACAAATGTCCATAATATATACATGAATTACAACCTGATATTAGGCTAAGATTGAGGAGACTAATACTACCTGATGGATACAAATCATTACTTTCTAAATATATACATATTCAATCACAAGCTAAGATTGTAGAGAGATTGATGAGATTGATAATACCTGATACAAATGACAACTTTCTAAATATATATATATTCTGTCAACTTTCTAAATATATATATATATTACTTTCTAAATATATATATATTATGTCAACTTTCTAAATATATATATTCTGTCACACCCCCGCAGTCGAAGTGGGAGGTTATCGTACGCTGAGACTGTCCCTGAAATCTTGAAATAACACTAAAGGAAGACCTTTTGTGAAAATATCGGCAATCTGATAACGCGATGGGACATGTAGGACGCGTACTTGTCCACGAGCAACTTTCTCGCGAACAAAGTGAATATCCATCTCGATGTGTTTAGTGCGTTGATGTTGGACTGGATTCCCAGAAAGATATATCGCACTAACATTATCGCAGTAGACCAATGTAGCCTTATGGATAGGACAATGTAACTCCAGAAGAAGATTGCGTAACCAACATGACTCAGAAACCACATTGGCAACACCTCGGTATTCAGCCTCAGCACTAGAGCGAGATAGAGTGGCTTGGCGTATAGAAGACCAGGAGAGTAAGTTATCACCAAGGAACACACAATAACCAGAAGTAGATCTCCTGGTATCTGGGCAACCACCCCAATCTGCATCTGTATACGAAATCAGAGAATTAGTCGGTGAAGGATAAAGATGCAATCCATAATGAAGTGTACCCTGAACGTACTTCTCGCAATCCATAATCAGAGAATAAGCCAGCTTTAGCGCAAAGCTTCGGTTTAGTATCAACCGGAGTAGGACAAGGCTTACAAGATGACATGCCAGCACGTTCAATAATTTCTTCTGCATATTTTTTTTGAGACTGATATGGCTAAAAAATAGGATTAAATCGGGACCGTTCACATCGGACTCGAATCTTAAAGCTCAGGGGTAAAACGGTAATTTCACATGCAAATGGGTCCGAAGCGGTACTGGGTCTCCTTCTCACAGATCCAATAACCCGCAAACGGATCCACCTCAGCTGGGTACGGGTTTCAACCCGCTACCAACCCGATCCGACAAGATACAATCAAGGTCCCTGATTAGATCTAAATCAACGGCCATGATTCACAGCTATCTTTTCACTGGGGATTAGGGATTAAATTCCTTAACTGATTATAGGGGATATACCTTATCAGATTACATGCCTTATCTAATCACGGGGATTACATTCCTAAAACCAGTCCCTAAGACGCCTATAAATACCCCTCACCCATCTCCATTAAGAGGTAATCAATCTTTTTCTAGTTAAACGCTCTTTCATAATCATTTCTGGTTACTGACTTGAGCGTCGGAGGGTGCGTCGCCGGGATCAACCCCGGTGTCTCGCACTTCCTTGCAGGTGAACGGCGGGAGTCAACGGTCAAGCTCCGGCGGAACAGGTTAGGTTTGCTATTCAGGTTTTTCACGAACTCACAAATACTGTCTGTTTGCCCCCACACCGAATTTAGCGGCAACAGATTGGCGCCGTCTGTGGGAACCATACGAATAACAGCCCCTCCTCTTTCCGTCGACTAGATCTTCTCCAGCCATGCCTCCGAGAAAAGCCAAATCTAGGGGGTCCAACCGTGGGCCCAATCTCGCCGATCAGCAGGAGCCAGTCCCTGACCAACCCGTTCTGCAGCAGGAACGACCTCCGCTTCAGACGAAAGACCCCCTTCAGCAAGATCAGCCCCTTCAGAATCAGCAACCCCCCAAGGGTCCGACCGGACCTCAGAATGCTGGTGCGGGGGGCTCCCGCGGAAAGCAACCTCTCCACCAAGACCGCATCTCCATACACAATGCCTCTACGGATTCCATGGCATCACACAATCCTCAGAGTCGGCAGAAGAGGGACGTGGATCTTCGTCACCGTCTGGACGAAAAACGGGCCCGAGAGGGAACCTCCCGCCACTATCGTCCGGGTGAACGATCTCCCCGTCACCGGGATTACAGAAGGTCTCCTAACCGTAGGGGGCGAAGGGAATCCCCCGAGCATCGCAGAAGAAGGCCACGCTCCCCCGTGGGTCGGCAGCAGCCTAAGAACGAGGAGGCACCAATCACCCGTGCCGAGTTCCAGCAGTTCCAGGCGACCATCCTACAAGCTCTCACCAACGCACCCAAGGCTCCATCCCCTCCCCCGGTCCGAAGCCCTCGCCGACGGTTCCCCTCTCCTCGTCCTGCTCCTACTAACTCCCGGCGTACCCCAAGTCCTCGTCGCTCCCGAAGCTACCATCGCCGCAGCCCCCGTTCTCCTTCATATGAAGATGAGTCTCGAGGCTCGGCAGATCACCGTCGGAGGGATGACGCCATGTACCGCCGTCTTCATGAAGTAGAAAGGCGCCTGGGTCGGATAAACCGAGAAGAGGAGCTTAGGGGGAGGACCTTACGTCCTAGCCAACCCCCTTTCTCCCGAACCATAGTGGATGCACCTGTCCCGTTCGGCTTCAAACCTCCCCAATTTGAGACTTACACCGGGGAGACCGATCCAGTCGATCACATCGAAAGCTTTAAGACTTTGATGCTCCTCCATCAAGCTTCTGATGCCCTCCTCTGCAAAACCTTCCCCGCGACACTGAAGGGCCCAGCTCGAGAGTGGTACTCCCGCCTCGCACCGTCTTCCATATTCTCCTTCGAGCAGTTCGAGACACTCTTCATCACCCAGTTCGTGAGTAGCAGGCGCACGGAGAAGACCAGCATTTCACTCCTCCAGCTCAGACAAGAGAAAGGTGAGAAGTTAAGAGACTATGTGAAGAGGTTCACAGCTGAAGCCAGGACCATAGCCTCCCTCGACCAATCCGTCGCAACAGCCGCCTTCCAATCCAACGTCTTCAATTCCAGCCTCCGCTCCTCTCTTGCTAAGAAGCCTCCACAGAACTTTGCCGACCTCCTTCTCAGGTGTGACAAGTACATTCGTGCCGAAGAGGCCGCCTACCCTCCAAGCTTCGGAGGGTCTGTCTCAGGGACGAAACGAAAGCTGACCGAAGAAGATGAGGGCTCCCAAAAATCCCAGAAGGACAGCAATGGACAGCGTCGCCCGACTCCTCGGTTTGAGAAGTTCACCCCCCTCATTGCCAACATATCAGAAGTCCTTATGGAGGTGGACAACGAAGGGCTGCTCCGCGCTCCCCCGAGAATGAATACACCTGGCAAGAAGAGGAATAAGGATAAGTGGTGCCGCTTTCACAGGGACCACGGCCACGACACGGATGATTGTCGGGCTCTCAAGGAGGAGATCGAAGAACTCATACAGCGGGGGCACCTGATCCAGTTCGTCCAAAAAGAGGGGGCCGAGCCCCTCACCTGATCACCACCTCTTCCAAACGAACAGAAAGGCCCGTCGAGCTTCAAGACTCAGCTCCTCCCAAGAGGTCCTCACCTTATTGTAGAAGTAGGATTTTGATTTTCAATAAGGCCGATGCTTGTAACTCGGCCAACAGCATGTAATAATGGCTCGCCCTATTGGAGCAGCCACTTAGTTTATTTCAATAAAACTTATCTTTTCATTGAAAATTATTGCTCTTGCTCCTCTATCTCTCTGGGTTCGGAGTCCAGCTTCTTCTACATGGCTCCTCCCGCAACTCACTAAACTCTAACGATGGCTCCGGAGTCCAACACTTGGTTCGATTCTGCTTCGAATAACTCGCTCTTAAGCGGGTTAGAAGTGGTTCGCCATTCGAAATTGCTCCCACAGCCGTTGAACAACTTAAACGATGGTTCCGGAGTCCAACACTTGGTTCGATTCTGCTTCGAATAACTCGCTCTTAAGCGGGTTAGAAGTGGTTCGCCATTCGAAATTGCTCCCACAGCCGTTGAACAACTTAAACGATGGTTCCGGAGTCCAACACTTGGTTCGATTCTGCTTCGGATAACTCGCTCTTAAGCGGGTTAGAAGTGGTTCGCCATTCGAAACTGCTCCCACAGCCGTTGAATAACCTCACAATGGTTCGGAGTCCAGCACTCGGCTCGACTCTTCTTCCTCGGCTCGTCCTCAGACGAGCCAGGAGTGGATCGCCGTTCGAAATTGCTCCTGCAGCCATTGAATGGATCGGAGTCCAACACTTGGCTCGATTCTACTACGCAAGTTCGCTCCTAAGCGGACTAGAAGTAGCTCGCCATTCGAAACTGCTCCTGCATCCCTCAAACTAACCTCACGATGGTCGGGGTCCTATGGCTCGACTTTACTTCACCGGCTCGTCCTTAAACGGGCCGGAGGAAGATAGCCATTCCGAACTGCCCCCACGACCATCCGAGCTGAGTTACCCATCTACCGAGAAGCAAAGTGGCGGAAAATGTGCCCCAAAATCCGTGCTCGGATCTGCCGAACAAAATGCATCTACCGAGCAGCTAAGCAGATGAAGAGCAAGAAGAAAAAGAGGCTAACGGGTCAGGGTCGGATCCAATACCCTCGGTCCGACCCATGCCCTTCTTAGCTCCTTCATTCTTCTCCTTCTTCAGTCTTCCCGCCAAAGGTACCCAACACTTCTGCTCTTCTTCGCTGTGCGAAGGAACGAGGCAGGGGAGAGAACCCGAATGCCTCTCCTCCCCTTCCTCTTTCTTCTCAAGGCCAAGCTCTTCAGTCCGCTCGTCTCCAAAGCGGAGCTCTTCCCAACGAGTTCGGAGCTCACAACCCTCCCCTGGAGTTGCTCCTTGCACTCACTTCGGAGAATGGGTCTTCCCAGCACCTCTTCTCCTAGGAGTGGAGCTCCTCTTCAAAAATCTCCAAAACCAAACAGAATAGAGACAACTTCAGAGCCCCTCACCCATATGCTGACCCGTCCTCCCGAGCCGAGGAGCAGAGCTTCATCGACCTATCCCCTTCATCAACTCAATAAGCTTCTCCTCATGCTCGAGCCATCCGGACGGCCGAGCCACTGAGCACGGAGGGGCGGAATCTTCAAGGAACACTTCCTCCAAAACGCCTCAGCGCCTCGGCCAATAGCACTGAGCCGCCGATCCGAAGTGCTGCCGTACCGACCCTCGTTTTTGGAGAAAAATTCGACCGATCACATCTCGCCGTCGGATCGTCTCAAAATTCGCACTCAAGCGTGATGGACGGATCAGATCGCACCACGTCACCACAAAACGACAAGATAATGTTTTCTCGAAACTCGTGCCTCTTGTCTCGTGATTCGCGCTACCATCGTGATCAACCGTCCAGATCGAGCTGCGTAGCCTGGATCTGCCAATCTACCAACCTGCGGAGCGTCGAAAATGTGCCTCAAAATCCGTGCTCGGATTCGCCGAACAAAGCAAGCAGATGAAGAGGAAGAAAGAAAAAGAGGCTAACGGTCGGGGTCGGATCCGACACCCACGGTCCGACCCATACCCATCTTAGCTCCTTCATTCTTCTCCTTCTTCCCCAGCACATCTCCTCTTCTCCACTGTGCGGAAGAACAAGGCAGAGGAGAGAACCCAACTGCCTCTCCTCCCCTTCCTCTTCTCCTCTTCTTCACCGTGCGGAAGAACAAGGCAGAGGAGAGAACCCAATTGCCTCTTCTCCCCTTCCTCTTCTCCTCTTCTCCACCGCGCGGAAGAACAAGGCAGAGGAGAGAACCCAAATGCCTCTCCTCCCCTTCCTCTTTCTCCTTAGAAGTGCTACCGATCCGAAGTGCTGCCGTACCGACCCTCGTTTATGGAAAAAAATTCGGCCGACCCCATCTAACCGTCGGATCATCTCAAAATTCACACTCAAGCGTGATGGACGGATCAGATCGTACCACTTCACCGCAAAACGACAAGATAACGTTTTCTCGAAACTCGTGCCTCTTGTCTCGTGATTCGCGCCACGATCGTGATCAACCGTCCAGATTGAGCCACGTAGATCGGATCTCAAATCCGAGCTCCGAACTCCTCTCCATGCCGAACCCAACTCCTCGGCCGGGCTTCGTGCTTCGCCACCTCCACTCCGGGCAACGCCGACTCCGAGCTCCCACTCTCGCCGAACTCTCTCCGTTGCCGAGCCGAACCCTTCACCTCTCCAAGCTTCACCGTCGAGCTCCGAGCTCCTTCGTCGGCGCTCCCTTCGAGACGAAGATGAAGGAAAAGCGGGGAGAGGCGAAAAAGAAACGAAGAAGAAGGAGGGCGTGGGGCGAGTTCGGTGGAGAAAGAAACGAGGAGGGAGAGAGAGTCGAAGGAGAAGCGAAGAAAAAGAAGAAGACAGGAGAAAGAAGCAGCAAAGCCACGTGGCATGCCACGTGGCATCTTTGGAGGTACAGCCGAGCCGTATGGCCGAGCCGTATAGCCGAGCCGGGGTGCCTTCGCCGAAGCGCCGAACCGAGGTGCCGAATTGCCGACGCTGTATATGGGGAAAAATTCGACCGAACTCATCTCACCGTCGGATCGTCTCAAAATTTGTGCTAAAACATGATGAACGGCTCAGATCTCGCCACGTCACCGCAAAACGACAAGATAACGTTTTCTCGAAACTCGTGCCTCTTGTCTCGTGATTCGCGCAACGATCGTGATCAACCGTCCAGATTGAGCCACGTAGCTCGGATCTCAAATCCGAGCTACCGAACTACCGAACCGCAAAGTGGGAAAAGATTCTCCTCAAATTCCGTGCTCGGATCTGCCGAACCGGGTGCATTAGCCGAGCAACAAGGAAGAAGAGAGAGAGAGAGAGAGAGAGAGAGAGAGAGAAAAAAAAAATTGAAAGAAGGGTCGGACCCATTAGGGTCCCAACCCGAACCCTTCCTCCTTCTCCCCTACACTCTCCCGCCAAAAGAAAAAAGAAGAAGAAGAACCCATCTTCTTCAGAACCCAACTCCTCGACCATGCCGAGCTCACCATCGGAACTCCGCCACAACTCCGAGCACCCACTCTCGCCGAAGTGTCGACTCTCCATGCCGAGCTCTTCTCCAATTACCAGCTCAGCGCTGCCGAGCACGTCGTCGACCTCCGTACTGCCGATCCTATAGCCGAGCTCGACTCCCTCGAGCGAAGCTCCGAACCTGGCGTCACCTCTCTTTCTCCCATGCCGAACTCCCCACTACCGAGTTCATGCGGCGAGCTCCTCAACGGTGCGAGCTCCGAGCTCCTCGCCGAACCCACCGTTGCTGAGCGCTCTCTCTCTCCACTGCCGAACTCTCCATTGGCAAAGAAGAACTCCTCTTCTCCCCTTCACCGAGCCAAAGCTCCTAGCCCTCCACGAGACGAGCTTCGAGCTCCGAGCTCTCCTCCAACAAAACTCCACCACCGGCGAGCTCCGTCCTCGTCAACCCCGCCGAGCGTCGCCATGACGCAGAGCTCCACGACAACGAGCTCCCCTCCGCCGAAGCTACAAACTTCTCCCTCATCTCCGAGCAGCACCTCCTCACCTCCGTTCTCGCCGAAGCTCCAACACCTTCACCATCGTCAGCTCGACTTCTGCTGCCGAGCTCCTCCAACCTCGTCGAGCTTCCCCCCTCGCGATGCCGAGCTCTCCGCTGCTTCGAGCTTCAACTTCGCCGAAGCTCTTTGTCTGGCCGAAGCTCCATTCGCGCCGAGCCTCGCTGCGAAGCTCACCTCCGAGCTCCAACAGTGCCGAACCCATTGCCTCCTTCGCGCGAGCTCGACCCCGCCGTCTCCAATGCCGAACTCAGCCCATCGCGAGACCAACTCCGATGAGCTCCATTACGGAGCTCAAGCTCCGCAGGCACCTCGCGACGCCGAGCTCTCCATTGCTTCGAGCTTCAACTTCGCCGAAGCTCCTTGTCTGGCCGAAGCTCCATTCGCGCCGAGCCTCGCTGCGAAGCTCACCTCCGAGCTCCAACAGTGCCGAACCCATTGCCTCCTTCGCGAACTCACCGTCGAGCTCCACGCCGCGAGCTCCGGCCCCTTCGTCGAACGCTTCCGAGCTCCTCTCTCCCCTCCACCAAGCTCCGAGCTCCGGCACGCTGTCGCGAAGACGAAGGAGAGCGAAGACGAGAAAGAACAGAGGAAGACGGAGAAGAAGTGGAAGAAGCAGCGGAGAAAGAAAGAAGAAAAGAAGAAGAAGAAGAAGAAGGAAAAAAAAAAAAAAAATGCCACGTGGCGGTCCACGTGGCGACATCTCAACGAGCCGGGGTGACTTCGCCGAAGCGCCGAAGTGCCGAACTCGTAATTGGAGAAAAAAAGAGGCCGGGCCACACGATCCGTCCGATCGTTCCAAAATTCGTGTCGCGACACGATCGACGCTCAGGAACGCGCCACGTGTCCCTATCGTGATCTGCCTCACGATGCGCGCTGATCTGATCATGATGGACGGCCAGAAACGCGCCACGTGTCCAGATCGCGATCTGCCTCACGATGCGTGCTCATCTGGTCATGATGGACGGCCAGAAATCTGCCACGTGTCCAGGTAATATTTAAATTATTTATTTATTTATTTAATTGTTTTTTTATTTAAAAAATCCGAAAAAAATATTTAAAAAATTGAAAAATTAATTAAAAATTCTAAAAATAATTATTAATTCAGAAAAAATTATTTTTAAATTCTGAAAAAATAATTATTAAATTAGAATAATTAATTAATATTTTAGATAATTAATTATTTAATTCGGAAAATGAATAAAAAATTCAAAAAAATGAGAAAAAATTCAGAAAAATCTGGAAAAATCACCAAAAATCCAGAAAATTCTGAGAATACTTTTGGGCATTTTACAAGCCCATAATAACGCTTTTACACCCCGAGCAAGATTCCAAACTCCCTTAAGAACACCGATAAAATCCCGTACGCCATTAGAACAGTTAAACTACTCCTCAAAGGCTGATTACACTCGGTCTTTAGGAGTGGGGGGCTCGTGATATGGCTAAAAAATAGGATTAAATCGGGACCGTTCACATCGGACTCGAATCTTAAAGCTCAGGGGTAAAACGGTAATTTCACATGCAAATGGGTCCGAAGCGGGTACTGGGTCTCCTTCTCACAGATCCAATAACCCGCAAACGGATCCACCTCAGCTGGGTACGGGTTTCAACCCGCTACCAACCCGATCCGACAAGATACAATCAAGGTCCCTGATTAGATCTAAATCAACGGCCATGATTCACAGCTATCTTTTCACTGGGGATTAGGGATTAAATTCCTTAACTGATTATAGGGGATATACCTTATCAGATTACATGCCTTATCTAATCACGGGGATTACATTCCTAAAACCAGTCCCTAAGACGCCTATAAATACCCCTCACCCATCTCCATTAAGAGGTAATCAATCTTTTTCTAGTTAAACGCTCTTTCATAATCATTTCTGGTTACTGACTTGAGCGTCGGAGGGTGCGTCGCCGGGATCAACCCCGGTGTCTCGCACTTCCTTGCAGGTGAACGGCGGGAGTCAACGGTCAAGCTCCGGCGGAACAGGTTAGGTTTGCTATTCAGGTTTTTCACGAACTCACAAATACTGTCTGTTTGCCCCCACACCGAATTTAGCGACAACAGAGACAAAAATAGACCACCAGTATGTCGATTGACGGCGATACCCAAGAAGTAACTCAGTGGGCCCAAGTCTTTCATAGCAAATTCGGAGCTAAGAAGTGACATAATAGACTTGCGAAGAGCATCAGAAGAAGTAGTAAGGATGATATCATCCACATAAAGAAGAATGTAAGCCATATGAGTACCTTTCCGGTAGATGAAGAGAGAGTTGTCAGACTTGCTCTGAGAGAACCCAATGGAAGAAACATAATCGGCAAATCGTTTGTACCAGGCTCTAGGAGCTTACTTGAGCCCATATAGCGCTTTTCGCAGAAGACATACATGATTAGGATGAGCCGGGTCCTTAAAACCCAAGGGTTGGTGCATGTACACTGTTTCTTTTAGTTTACCATGTAAAAAGGCATTTTTAACATCCAACTGATGAATGGGCCAAGCCTTAGAGAGAGCAAGACTGAGTACTGTTCGAATAGTCGCCGGTTTAACGACCGGACTAAAAGTTTCTCCACAATCCACACCAACCTGTTGACTTGCACCATCACCTACAAGTCGGGCTTTATGCCTCTCAAAAGAACCGTCAGATTTTTCTTTATGTCTGAAAATCCACATAGACCGAATAACATTAACATCAGGTGGACGAGGCACTAAATCCCACGTCTTATTTGTAATGAGAGCATTATATTTGTCATCCATAGCCATTTTCCAATTCGGGTCTTTGAGTGCAGACACAGGGTTACGAGGGAGGGGAGATTTTGTGACATGAGTAAGAAGGCCATGATATTTTGTATTGGGTTTGAAAATACCGTGTTGGCTCCTTGTCACGGGTTTCGTTTCTGAACTTGAAGTGGGCTGGAAAATGGGAGGAAGAGGGGGATGTTGTGTTTGGTCTAAATGTGGGCTGAGATCTGACTGACCAAAAATGGAAGACGATGGTGTTGTGTTGGAAGAGGCGGACTGGGCCGGCTGTGGAGAAGAGAGGGTTGACTGTGCCGGCTGAGAAGGTGGGTGAGCTGACTGGGATGTAGCTGGCGAGCTAGACCAAGAGGGAGAAGGTGAAGGTTGGGCCTGCACTTGAGTTTGTGGAGTGGACTGCTGTTGCAAATGGTTAATCACGTAAGGTGATAAGCCATTGTCAAGAAATTCATAGGATGTGGAATGAGGAGTATGCAACTTTGAGAAGGGAAATTCGGTTTCATCAAATAGTACGTGGCGACAAATGATAATTTTATTTGATGATAAATCATAGCATTTGTAACCACGATGATTTGACGGATAACCCAAAAATACACAAGGTGTTGAACGAGGTTGAAGCTTATTTATCGTAGTAGAAGGGAATAAAGGATAACACAAGCAACCAAAGACTCGTAGGTGAGAGTATGATGGGTCTTTTTGATATAGAATTTTAAGAGGCGATTGATAAGCGAGAGTTTTACTTGGTAAAATGTTTAGAAGATACGTTGCCATTTGCAAAGCATGGTGCCAAAAAAACGGAGGTAGTGAAGCATGAGCTAATAAAGTTCGAATGATATTATTAATGAAACGGATTTTTCTTTCGGCCTTTCCATTTTGGGATGAAGTATGCGGACAAGAAAAACGAAAGGAAATTCCATTAGCTTCACAAAGACTCTGAAAAGGACCATTATCATATTCTCTACCATTGTCACATTGAATATTTTTTTATTCCCGTTCAAATTGAGTTTTGATGTAGGCTCTTAATTTGAGAAAAGTTGGATAGACTTGAGATTTTTTGGAGATAGGGAAAGTCCACAAAAATTGCGAATAGTCATCCAAATAGAGCACATAATATTTGTGACCTAAAGAACTCAAAACAGGAGATGTCCACAAGTCACTATGCAAAATATCAAAAGGCATATAAGTGGAGTTATGAGGCTCAACAAACGGCAATTTAACATGTTTACCAAGAGGACAAGAGTGACAAAAACTCGAATGTCTAGTTTTAGTACATTCAATCAATTTATTCCGCCTAAGGGAGTCTAAAGCAGGTGCTCCCGGGTGACCTAAACGGTCATGCCAAAGGGAAGAAGACAAAGCTGCAAGAATGGATGGAGAAACGGCTTGATTATTTTTGGTGGTGGTGGTGGTGATGGGATATAGCTCGCCTCGACTATCACATCTCATTAGAGCCATCCCCGTCTGAAAGTCCTTCACAGAAAACCCAAAAGGATCAAATTCAACAGAAACTTGGTTATCCGTAGTGAATTTACGAACTGAAACTAAGTTTTTAATTAAATTTGGGGCATGGAGGATATTTTTTAACATTAATGGAGGGTGGGGGGGAGGTAGATTAGCACTACCAAAACCACGAATAGGAATAGAATGGCCATTTCCAACAATTATACCATTATTTTTGCTCAAATTAAAATAAGACGAGAGATTACCTTGCGCGGATGTTATATGTGATGTTGCCCCGGTGTCCATATACCAAGACGGGTCGGGCTGAGCAAGGCTGAGTGTATGAAGGGCTGCTTCAATGTCGGTTGGGTTGGGTGCAGTTGCAGTGAACGCTGACTGTTGTAGTCTTGATCCAAGTAGGCCTGGCTGCTGTGGTCTGGGAGTAAAATTGGGTCTGGCCCAATTGTAGGATGGATAGGGACATGGAGGAAGAGACCAAGGAGCCCACTGCTGCCATGTATTGAACTGCTGCCACTGTTGCTGCTGTCCACGACCGGCGCCACTACTCCGTCCGCCCTTGCCGAAGTTCCGGCCACCGCCAAAATGTTTGTGGTTTTTCTTGCCCTTGTTCCCACGATAATTGTTATTATTATTATTCCGATTGTTATGATTATGATTACCTGGAGAAGAATATTGGGTATTCATATCATCATCAGAATGTTGGGAGTTTGCAACAAGGGCAGCCGGAGATGAAGATGAGCCAGATTCACGAGCGGCCCGTTGAAGAATAGTCGACTCTTCCAGTTCCAATCTCGACTTGGCGGTATCAAAAGGCGGCAAAGGATCATGTTGTTGAATGTACGTCACAAATCCTGCATAAGGATCAGTTAGTCCCGAAATCATCTTCAAGACCAAACGAGTATTAGAGACTGGAGCATCAACATTCGCCAATTGATCGGCTAGAAGTTTGAGGCGGTTGCAGTAGGCTTTGGTGGTAGGAAAATCCTCCAAATTCGTGTTCGTGAATTGGTTTTCGAGGTGGACAGCCCTCGAGTGTTTGTTGTCTTGGAAAATAGCAGCAATTCTTTTCCAACACTTTTCGGCCGAGTCATCTATCACAAGGATGGAATTGAGAATATCTTGTGATACGGTGGCGTACATCCATTGTAACACGGCTGCATCAAGACGATGCCAAAGATCGGGGTTGGCTGTTTTGGCATCATCTGCCGCCTTCTTATCCTTTTCATCGGTAGGAGGAACGATTGATCAAGCTCGTTATGGACACGGGCTTGAACTTTGAAGAGGGCTGCCCAAGAAATGTATAGGCTAGAATCATTGTCTAACGTGACTGGAATGAGGGATTTCACGTTGGTGATTGCTAAAGCCGAGTGAAACTTGGGTTGTTCTGCCATTGAGGGCTAAGATTAGGGAGGAGGGGAGCTGTAGAAAGTAAATAGAGGTGGTAGCAATGGTAGTTAGGAGGAGGAGAGTAAAGAAAATGGCTCTGATACCATGAAAGAAAATGATTCCCTATCTTTATTGATTGACAAATGTCCATAATATATACATGAATTACAACCTGATATTAGGCTAAGATTGAGGAGACTAATACTACCTGATGGATACAAATCACTACTTTCTAAATATATACATATTCAATCACAAGCTAAGATTGAGGAGAGATTGATGAGATTGATAATACCTGATACAAATGACTACTTTCTAAATATATATATATTCTGTCAACTTTCTAAATATATATATATTACTTTCTAAATATATATATATTATGTCAACTTTCTAAATATATATATTCTGTCAAGGAAGATGAAGAGAAAGGAATTTTGGAGGATCTAGAGGACATACAAGGAGGGTCAGAATCGGATAGCGACGAGGCGAGGTTCAAGAGGCAGGTCAAATCACTCACGGGGAACTCCACAAGGAAAAGTAAGAGGCAACTAGATCGGTGGGGATCGACTGGACCAAGTGAGGAGGATCTCATTAAATCAGCGGCTAAAGCAAAGGACCGGCGTCGGCATGCGGAGGTAAAATTATTGTTAATATGTCTATTTTAAATGCTATTTCCGACAATATGCTGTTTTATTACGCGTCCATGTTTGGTCTAGCCATGGGGTCCACGATAGAGGAGCAAACCCAAAAGGTGAGAGCCTTGAGAGAGGAGGCGTATAAATTAAGCCTATAAAGCGATTTTCTTGGGTGGGCCTAGAGTATATAGACGACCGCGGTTAGCAATGTTATACACGTTTTGGAATGTTAGAGGAATGAGATCTAGAGGTAAACAAAGACTAGTTGGCGATACGATTGCCAAGAGGAAGCCTGCTTTTTGTGCATTGTTAGATACTAGATTGGTTAACCCGATTGGTGGGGATCTGGAACATCTCAGGTCTCTAGGTTCATTCGATTGGCATTTTCTATCGGCTAACAGTCTTTCGGGGGGGATAGCATTAGGGTTTGATGCAGACTTGTTTGACTGTGTCGAACAGTTCATCGGCCTTTTCACGGTCACCATTAGAGTATGAAGAAAGCGCGATGGGTGGGAGCATATGATAACTTCGGTGTATGGCCCATACTTGAGGGAGAGAAGGGGACCTTTTTGGACTGAGTTAACCTCGATTCGTGATAGATGGGAGGGTCCTTGGGTTGTGGGAGGGGATTTCAACATTACTAGATTTGGATACGAACATAGAGGGAGAGGAGCTCCTGAGAGCGAGAGACAAGAGTTCAATAGAGTCATTAGCATTCTAAATCTTATGGAGATTAAGGTCAACGACCGACAATTTACGTGGAGCAATATGCAGGCCGACCCGATCCTAGCCAAGCTGGATAGGATCCTGGTATCACCTGATTGGAAAAATCTTTTCCCAGCAGCTAGAACGAGTACAATTCCTAGATTCACGTCCAACCATAGCCCTTTAATCCTGGAGTGCAGGAACGAGACGGGTAAGGTACCGCGCAAGTTCAAATTTGAAAAGGCATGGCTAAAGAGCGACAACATTAGAAGGGTTATAGAAGATTCTTGGAACATGCCAATCAGGGCAGATACTGCGGTCTCAATTTGGATCTTCAAACTTAGACGATTAAGGGGTCACCTGAAAGCCTGGGCAAAAGCCGAGTTCGGGGAGAGTCATAAAAATAAGGAGAGACTAAGTAATCGAATTCAAGAATTGGGGAAATTAGAAAAGGCCCGGAGTCTAGACAGCAGAGAGTATGAAGAATTGGCTTCAAATAGACTCGAATTACATAGATTGGGGGAGATGGAAGAAGTATACTGGAGGCAAAGAGCAAGAGTTCAATGGCTGAAGGAGGGGGATTCTAACACGGCTTTCTTCCACAAAGTTGCTAGCGGGAGAAGAAGGAACAACTTTATAGCCGGACTCTACGTGGGGGAATCGTGGACAGAAGACTGAGCATTTATTAGTCAACATATTGACGCATCGTTTAGGGAGCTATTGGGCAAGTCAAGAAGGGAACGGTGCAGCCTAGAAGGTGATATGTAGGGAGAGTCGAGAGTAAAGAACAATGAGGTGTTAGAGGGAACCTTTACCGAAAAGGAGATTCTCAAAGCTATCAAGGCATTGGGTCAAAACAAAGCATCAGGTCCTGATGGGTTTCCAATCCTTTTTTATAAAAGTTTCTGGAACGTCATCAAGAGGAACTTTATAGAGATCTTCCGAGAATTGGAGCGGGGAGAAGCTCAGCTGGAACAGTTAAATTACGCTAATGTCATCCTAATTCCAAAAGCGGCAGTGATCCAGAGAGTGGCGGATCTCAGACCCATTAGCCTGTTGAATGGGTCGTTCAAAATTGTTACGAAGGTGTTAGCAATGAGACTGGCCCCTCTGCTCTGCGAGATCATAAACGACTCTTAAAGTGGCTTCGTCAGAGGTAGGGACATCATGGATAGTATTGCTTCGGCCCACAAAATGGTGTTCAGAGCTAACAAGGACCAAGCCAATAGCTTCTTGCTTAAGTTGGATTTTGAAAAGGCATATGACACTGTAGAGTGGGATTGCAAAGATGAAGCCTTACAATTACGAGGTTTGGGCCAGAAATGGAGACAATGGATGAGAAAATGTGTCAGAAACGGGAAATCTTTCATCCAGGTTAATGGAGTATATGGAAAAGAAATTCGCTGTTGCAGAGGCCTGAGGCAAGGAGACCCACTATCACCATTAATTTTTACTCTAATTGGGGACGGGCTAGCAGAATGATCAAAAGATGTAGAGAATCACAAGTTATTAAAGGAGTTAAAGTAGGGGTGTGCAGGAGCCACTGGCAATCTTACAATATGCTGATGACACCCTAATTTTTTGGAACACAAACTGGGAGGAATTAATGGCATTGCGGATGATGCTAAGATGTTTCGAATACTGGTCGGGATTGATGGTAAACCTACACAAGAGTTGTGTCACGACTTTGAGTCGGAGCTCAGGGGAAGGCATACAGGGAATAGCAAATGTAATGGAATGTGCGAAGGGCGACTTCCCAATCAGATACTTGGGGACGCCGATTAGACCAGGGAGATTACGAAAAGAGGATTGGATCCCGTTGGTGGAAATGATTGAAAAGAAATTAGTAGGATGGAAAGGGAAGTGCCTATCCCTGGGAAGCAGAATTACCCTTTTCAATGTTGTCTTGAGCAACATTCCGACGTACTTAATGGCTATCTATGAACTACCGGGTTGGGTCATCGAACGGATAGACAAGTGTAGGAGACACTTTCTGTGGAAAGGCAGCCAAGATAACAACAAGGGACTCCATCTAGTCAAATGGGGAAGGGTGTGTAAGAAGGAGTTTGGAGGACTGGAAATTGTTAATTTACGAGACATGAATAGAGCCCTGCTGAGCAAATGGTGGTGAAAGATGAATAAACATCGGAATTCTTGGTGGGCTAAATCCTTTGATATGTATAGAAGAAGGAAAAAATATAGATTTGGCGGAAGAAGCAAACAGGAGAAGACATCGCATTTGTGGAAAGGAATTGCTAAGAGGGGAAAGTTCTTTCATGCAAATACTACATCGAAGATTGGAAACAGTAAAGAGACAAGATTTTGGAAGGACAAATGGTGTAGGGATAACACGTTTCAATTACTGTTTCCATTATTGGCAAGGGAAGCGACTAACGAAAACCTGATGGTGCGAGATATTTGGCGTAACAAAAGATTAATGATTGAATTCCAAGGTGCTCTATCGCCCAGTAACTGTATAGAGTATCAAAACCTGCTAGCATTGGTCAGGGAAAAGGACCAAGAGTATAATGCGAAAAAGGATGCTAGGGAGTGGAGCCTAGGGCCTAACAGGACCTTTACAGTTGCGTCAACATATCGACAGCTGAATGATGGGGGTGTGAGGTGTTAAGATGCAAACATTATATGGAAATCGACAGTTCCACACAAAGTGAAAGCCTTCCTGTGGCTTGTTATGAACAACGCTATTCTCTCAAAGGTGAATTTCATAAAACGAAACATCCCGATTGATAGTACATGCGCTAGATGTAGTCAAGGGGTCGAGGACGTCAATCACATCTTCTTAGATTGTCCTAGGGCAAAAGTGTCATGGGAAATTTTGGGTTTGAGCTTCGGGATGCTTGAAAGCCCTATTCGGATTGAGGACTTCTGGGGTGCCTGGCGGGAAAAATGGGTTAGATCGGAGTGTAGGGCATTGTGGGATGTCACAGTAGCGGCTACGTGTTGGACCCTATAGCTAGACAGAAACAATGCTTGTTTTCGTAACACTAGATATATTTTTAACATTATGTTCTTCAAAATACTGAGTCACATTTCTGCTTGGTCAGGCAAGACAGGTGTCAGGAGGAGACCGCATCCGGATCTTCAAGAGTAGCCAAATCAACATGGAGGGAACACTATTTGGGGTGGTTTACGAATTTGCAACAAGAATGGGGAAGTCGTCTATAGCTTGTATGAGGGTGTTTTATTTGAAGGTTGTTGGTTGTATTTTGGTTATATTTTGAGGCTACACCGGGTGGTCTAGTTGGTCTTGTATGAGGAGCACTTTATTTTGATGTACTTGGTTGTAATTTGGGTCTAGTCCGGGGAGGTCTAGTCCGTATTTTGGAGGCTGTAATAGAGAACTTTATGTTGTTTTCTTAATTTCTCAGTAATGAAATCGATGACTAGTTGATCACTTTATCTTCAAAAAAAAAATGATGATTTTCCCCCAAATCTGTTTTCAACACACACCTGTCAACCAAATATGCTACAAATACAGTTACTGTATTTATTGTTTGAATTGATGAACACCGCGTATAACCAAATATATTAACAAATTAAAACAAACAAATTAACAAACATGACAGTACTGTTCTTCACTAAAAACCCAAGCAAATTAACTAATCACTTACCGTTTCTTGTAGCACAGCCCAACCCGACGACAAAGCTGAGCGAGACGGTGAACAGCCCTAGAAAGATGAGGTTCCATGGATGCTTCTTTCTTAACATAAACATCGGTATCATTGCTGCAAAAATAAAAATAATCACAAAATTTTGTATTTCCTTAAAAAAGCAGAACTACCATATTCACCTATATTTCAATCAAGATTCAACAAGTACTTACTCAGCAACGGCAAGATGATGAGCAAAATTCGGCAAGCGAATGAAGCAGGGGTTCTGGCAAGGAGGAAGTTGGGGATCGGAGGGATGTAAACGACGCAAGCTCCTACAGCAATGGAGGCGAGGATTTGGATGGTGATAATGGCGTATACTTTCCGAATAAAACCCCAACGAAGGGCAGGGCTCTCTTCCATTCTAGGGTAGAGATCCGCAGGGTTGTGACAACCCATCTCGATGTCCCCATGGCACTTCCCCATCACTAAAAGATTGATGGATAGAAATTTAGGGTTTGCGAGATGGGAATTAACAATTAGGAGATATAGGATTTAGAAATCAGGAATTAGGGCTAGAATTTGGGGTTTTTTTTTTTTTTTTTTTAAAAGGGAAGAGGAGGAAGAGATTTTGACAGGAAAAGCGCGGGGGATTTCTATTTTTTTAACTGAGAGCCTGTCATTTTCTAAACTTAGAAAGAAAATTTAGAGCCCAATTCATAGTCAAAATTAGAATGGAGTCTATATTAGTCAACGTGTTAACGGCCCAGTCAGCCTATTGAAAGGTTGGCTCGATCCATACCAAACTCCATTTTGTTACATAGTGAAGGTCCAGCCCATTTAAAGATGGGCTCGACCGCTCGAGTCCATACAGACCAAATTATAGTCATAACATCTCTTCTTCACCCTCTGTTATTATGCTAAGAACAATCTTCACGTCTCTCATGTTGTAATTTGTAAGTAGAACAGTATGTTCATGTAGACATGAAAGCGAAGAAAAAATAAAATACTTAGCCTGTTAAATTTTTTATTAAATTATATGACTGATTATTTTCAATTTTTCTACCTCTTCATTGGACTAAGATACAAATTTACATGAACAAAATAGTAAATGCGAAGGCTTTCTGCAATACAAAGAGATTATTTTAAAGGAAGGAGTGCATGCATGTTACTCA
This sequence comes from Hemerocallis citrina, assembly GCA_017893485.1. Classification (NCBI taxonomy): domain Eukaryota; kingdom Viridiplantae; phylum Streptophyta; class Magnoliopsida; order Asparagales; family Asphodelaceae; genus Hemerocallis; species Hemerocallis citrina. The sequence goes on from CM030361.1 coordinate 46,641,786, forward strand.
TCCAGTATTAGTTCTTTGTGTGTGTCTGTGTGTGTGTGAAGAGAAGTATTTAGTTCGAGGAAAAAAAAATGTCCGGTATTAGAACTGAGTATAGTATTTTTTTTTTCTAACCAAGTATCCTTTTGATAATAGGTTGAAGTTCGTTGTAACATAGTAAATTTTGCTTAGCTCTGTGAAGTTTCGAAATGTTTCTCGCCACAATCTAAGCTACTAATGATAGAATTAGTAAACTTATTCAAAGAAACTATAAATTAAGAACACATCTGAACATGAATACTGAAAACCAACTTCAAGAATGGGGCAAGAATAATTCAGAATCCTGTAGAAAACAATGGCAATTGTACAAGAGTGTACACCACCCGAGCTTGCCATTATGGCATTGGATTCAAGCCTATGTTCTTAAATGAACATTATGATTCAGTGTTACAGCCACACCATGCCGTGATATGTCTATTCTGACTGAATGCATTTCTGTTACTTTTTGGAGACAGATTGAATATACATTAGCTCCACCAATGTAACAATTTGTTAACAGTAATTGGAGTTCTCAAAACACATTCCAGTAACCTTCTCACCCTAAACAAGTTCCCCAGAAAGAAAGGGTGGCTCATACTTACAAGTCAAAACAGTATTAACAAGCTACAAGTTTACAGCAAAAAGGATAGAATTAATTCTTAACAGTAAGACCGTAAACCAAACCAAGAGCCTGTATGAATTTCGCAAGAGAAACATGTATGTGTAATTAAACAGTAATTAGTTGATCAGATAACTATAATCGCAACCTGGAAGACCCATTAGCAAAAGCAAAGAAAACAAAGCAGTTCACACCAATTAGCTATAAACATATTATATCTGAAGATACCATAAAATGGCACTCATGCAACAGTAAGATGATGACTAGTTTCAATATTGCACTAGCCCCCTTTAAGTTCAGCATTGGCCTTCTTCATTATTAAAAGATAATTATATGCAATTCAAATATAATTACCATAATGGACTACACCACTCGGCTATTATTGATTTCTTGTTTTTAACATAAAAAAATATCTCTAATATTACAATTAGAGAGTTGGTCTCGTCATTTATTGACAAACATACCCGTGCATCACTCATACACATCTAATATAAAGGTCTCATGTTCGAACTATACCACGTTGACGTTTTTTTCCTTTTAAAAAAATTATATTTATTAAGACGTGCATCGCAAGTGAAAGCCAACTTCACAAATCTAACAGGAACATTCAGAATCGTAAAGAAAACAATGACAAACTGTACAAGAGTGTATTTTCTGTTTCCCCATTAAGGTATCAGATTCAAATCTTAATTCTATAACTAACAGTTTATTCAATCTGCATGGTTTTTCCAATGGCCACTAACTGTCTGCAGCTCTTAGTATGGACAACAAAGAGAGGAAAAGATTGATGATATCGAGAAAAAGAGAAGTCGAAGCCCAAATGTATTCATCATAGGTGAATCTTTTGAGAATGTTATCTGTATCATAAATGATGTATCCTGAGAATACAATTGCACCTAATCCACCGTATATCATCACTGAGATCTTCCCCAAAGGAAAGAAAATCTGCAGTCAAACAGAAGTACAGAATCAAAATAAAATACAATGATAAGAGAAAAGGAGATGCACAGAACCTTTTATTTAAAAAAATCCATTTACCTGGATCATGGAGAATACAAGTAATACGAGGACAGCAGCAAATAGGAAAGGTCCAAGGAAACTGAAGTCATAACCTCTCTTTGCCGCCCAGAAAGTGTAGATGGTGAGGCCCACCACCACGACCGCTGTGAGAATAACAGCCTCCAAGACTACCTTCCCTGTAGCGGTTAAAGTTGTCACATAATTAAATCTTTGATACATGAGTTATAGCTGAGTAGCAGGAGCATTACAAGAACTAAGCATTATGTTGTACAGATCAAACTTAGAACACACATGGTGCAGTAATAACTCTACCAAAAAAATAAATAAAAGAAACCCATGGAAGTGGAAATAGTCTACAAGGGCGGAGCGTAGTGCCCCCCCCCCCCCCCCCCCCCCCCCCCCAAAAAAAAAAAAAATTTCAAACCCCCTCCCCCCTCCCCAACACACACACACCATGGTTTGACCCCCCTAAAAAATATGGAAAAAGCCCATATATATCTATATATAACCATTGGATTTTTTCTTGCTCTCCCCCCCCCCCCCCCTCCCCACCGCGCCCGGGCAAAATTGTTCTGCCTTCGCCCCTTAAAGCGATAATGAAAATTCATGGAACCAACTAATTAGTAAACTATCAATCTCTTAAATTGTGATGTATATGCTGACAACAATTTCAGCTTGTATTTGGAATAATATGAAATGTTTCATAAATAAACATAAACATACAAATTAAATTACCAGAATTGTTGCCAATGCACATCAACATGTAAAGACAGATACCTAGACTACCTTACATGACTTGAAATATTGAATATTGATATTGAACGCATTTCCTGCACTCAATGTGTCTGAACATTTCACTCAATTCAAAAAAATAACCATGAACGGAAAGAGCGATCGATTTAAATTAACAAGACATTATAGCAATATTAACTAAAATTCACATTGCAATTCTACTGAATCAATCGAGGCAAAATGAAGAAAATGAGCAAGCAGTAAATGGTGAGGCTCAACCCTATAAAGAGCGCAGGAGTTCGTCATACTCCAAAGTCCAAAAGTGGTGGCTTAGTTGACTCATACATTACGGCCAGGGTGATTACTTGCATCAATCACTACAATAGACCGTCCGTTCGAATTGTTTTAAAAATGACAAATCTTCAACTAGAATGTTTAACCCATCTTGCCAAGGTGCTTTATAGCTGAGAGCTTCCTCAGCCTCAATCGAAAAAACCAAGATTTAAGTTGTCTGTGATTGTCCATTTACTGAAGTGAGCTTAAATTCTCTTAAAGGTTACTTATTTAAAATATTAAATGAACTTGTGAGAGCTTTCACAAGTTTCATCAAGCCTTTTGACATTCAACAACAAAAAGTAGCTATGCATTTCAATATAATTAGGAAAAAAAATACCAACAATATATGCAACAATCATTTTTTGAACCAAATCTGTGAAAATTATAAAGATACTAGGTTTGACCGTGAACCAGGGCCGGCCCAGCCCTGATGCAAGTGAAACATTTGCATCAGGCCCCCAAATCAAAAACAAAAAAGAGGGCCCCCGTTTTCAGAAGAAAAAAAAATTGGAAATGTGTATATGTGGGGTATATGTGGAAAAAAATTCTAATACAAGAATCGATTTTTTTTTTTTTAAATAAAAGGGGGCCCCCGTTTTCAAAAAAAAAAAAATTGGAAATGTGTATATGTGGGGTATATGTGAAAAAAATTCTAATACATGAATAGATTTTTTTTTTTGGATATATGTGGGGCCCATTTTTGAGAGTTTGCTTCAGACCCCCAAAATCCTAGGGTCGGCCCTGCCGTGAACGATATATAGATAAGGCACGTCTTCGTGAACGATGCAGCATATGAAAAGCTCTGTAAACAGTAAAATATATGCAATCTTGTTTGACTAACAAATCACATAGGTATCAACATTTATATGCAAGACTACCGAGCTAGTGACTCCATGATAAGTTATAAAAAACAATTAAAATTTCGTAAAACAATCACATATGTATCTCTAAATGTTTTAATTCGGACCATACAGATAGAGCCATCAAGGCTCCAGCCAACACATCTATATGGAACTAACAACAGATATAATTCAAACAGTTAATATAGTTATCGATAAAAAAGGGCTACATGCCAATAGAACTAACAACAAAGACGTTAAGTTCATGTATATCCAGCATGCTAATGTTACTACGAACCATCCAACTGTTGAAAAATATATGATCATTAAGCTCCTCCTTTTCTGAAACAGTGAAAAGATATGAGAGAGAGAGAGTGAGAGAGAAAAGTGAAGAGAGGAGAGAGAGATAGTAATAAAGTGATGAGGATTTATGTTTTGGGGGAAAATTTTTGGAAAGAAAAATATCATTTTTGAGGGTGAATCTAAGTCATTGATTTTGTTTCAATTGAAGAAAAGCCATTTGATAACTTTTTTTCAAATTGCCTTGTGATTTATTATATAGATATAAAGATTTTAAACAAATTATAGTATGAATGGAAAGTATATAAAATAGTAAATTAGAGAGAGAGCCCATAAATATTGATTATGTGCAAGTACACAGATGCAATTTTAAATTTTAAATTATACCAAAAATAATGAATACAAATAGTATGAAAGACACAAATAACACACTTACTGCATAATGTATTCGAAAAAAAACGAAGCTGTTAATTTCTGCCTGGATGAGTACATAACTAGCCAAGCCTACACAAACTCAATGATTGTACAACCATGAGGATTAAAGATGAGGGTTCTTAATCTTGGTTTGCTAAACTATATCACTCTCTATTTTTCTGCATTGCCCCCCCCCCCCCCAAAGGGCCGGCCCCCACCTTGATGCAGGTGAGGCGGACGCCTTAGGCCCCCGGATTTTTTGTAATTTTAGGGCCCCGAAATTTATATTCCCCTTATAAATATAAGCACGTATTTTGCACGTAAAAAAATTATATTGTTATTAGGAAAAAATTATATTGTTATTAGGGGCCCCAAAAATAATTATTTGGGTGTTTCGCCTCGGGCCCCCGGGAACCCACCCCCCCCCCCCCCCCCCCCAATAGTGTCCTGTAGTCATCAATTCACAAACACCTTGTTTTAATCTTCACTAGTTGCACCTATCCAACCATCCCCACTCTATTACCATCCCTTTTAACTTCTCTCTTCTTCCACCATCTTATCTCCAGTTTGACCCCATCATTAGGGATTGATGTTCATTCTAACTAGTTTTAGTCAAATTTGCATAACATATAGTAATATTCGTCTACTTCGACACTTTCCCAAATTTGTCTGATTTTCTGCTCACATCAGTTGATGTTAGAAAAATGAACACACTCAGGATGAGATATTGCTCCACTGGATAACCCTCAGAATTAGCTTCCAAGAGCCTCTGCAAATACATAAATAGTTCATGAGTGAGACATTGAGATATCAATATGCACTTGATTAACTGTCGGCAAAATGTGAAGATCCAATCAACACACACACACACACCCTTCTGTCATATAATGCTGAATCAAGTAACTATGGACCAACTTTTTAATGGCGAGGAAGCACAATCATCTTGCCATCACTCACTTTTGCCTCTAACTTGCCCTTATAAAGTGTCTATAAACTGACATTTCACCATACAGGTCCGTGATGTCTTACTACCCAAGCTATTAACGAACAATTCCCAACCCTATTCACATTGGTTAGTAATACGAGAGCATTGGTTATTTTGCAAAAATACAGGGGTCATCAGTTACCATTCCTTCATAGACGTGGGAATTGGTTATTCCAGAAAGGTATGGGGGTCGCAGGTTGCCAATCCTTCACAACCTTCCCAATAAGCTAGCCCATTCTGAAGTTTGCAAGCTTTACAACATGCTTGAAGGTTTCACATTCCATCAAGGGAAGCACACACACAGACACATATATGGAAACTTCACAACTCAAGATCTTTTCTGTGAATTCTTTAAGACAACACCTTCAGGGGCATGTGAGAGGCCAAATAATTTGGCATTCCCCTGCTCCACTCAAGGTTAAAATCCTGGTGTGGTTGGCTATCCGCAATTGTCTACTTAATGCTGAAATGCTAGCCCGAAAGCCCATGGCTGAGATCTTCAAATGCCATTTGTATAGTAGTCACACCAAAACTGTCAATCATCTTTCGCTTCTCCACTCAGCAACTCACGCGGTATGGAAACCTCTTTTCATTCACCATTTGTGGTTCATTCGCCAGTAACCCTCCCTAATCTTTGGCCCAACTGGAGAGAGATTCAAGTCCAGATCAAATGAAGGCATCATGGAACTGTGCTGCCTTGGCATTTATCTGAACTTTATGGTCTGAAGCTCTGAGCATTTTTTCGTTGGAAATATATGCCAATTGAAGTGTCACCTAAACTAGTTCTCTAAATTTAGGTTCAACACCTCTCATTCTAAATTGAATATTCCTCCTGATGGTGTGTCCGGCAAGTGGGCATTTGGAGGAGAAAATGGAGAGCTCGTGGAATCTCAAATCAAACACTTGTAACATTTTTAAAACAATAATATGATACTCTTAACACACTAATAACTAGAGCTGGTATCGGGTCCTATTGGGTCGGGTCCTCCACTACCCGGACCCGGACCCGGTACCTCACGGGTCAAAAATTGGACCCGGATCCGGACTTGCAAGAACCGGGTCCGGGTCCTGGTTTAAAAAAATTACCCGCCGGGTCCAGTAGTAGAGAATAAATATTTGCACTTAAGTATTTTTGCACCCGATACCCTATGATTCTAACAATTTTTGCCCTCAAGTACATGAATTAATATTATATTTACATATCCATCTTCAACAATTACTTTTATATGTATATTCCTCTAACCATATTATTCAAATTCTATATGTTTAGGGGTATTTTTTAACGGGTCCGGGTCGGTTCTATTTTGAGCGGACCCGGACCCAGACCCGGACCCGAAAGTACATCAGGTCTTATTTTAGGACCTGGACCCGGACTTGGACCCGTATAGATCGGGTCGGTTCCGGGCCAATGCCGTGTCCGGGTCGGATCTAGGTCGGACTGGTAAATGTCACAGTGCTACTAATAACCTTCCACCTAAAGATAACCCCCACGCTACCCACCCCCAAAAAACCAAGATCATGCCAACCTACATAACCTATTCAGAACTTCAAGCTACTTCTAATCCTAAATTACTTGTGATGGCAAAAGCATAGAAAAGAAAGCAGTTGTGAGCACATTTCCTGGGAACATATTCTTCTAAATAACATGAACATACGTTCCTAGAACAATCTGTTTGTTTCGGGTTTTAAAACATGTTTTCAATTTTTTAAATTTTAAAATCTAAAAATCGTGTTTGTTTAGATATTTTCGGAAAATCGTTTCTAAAATTTTTTTGGAAAATTCTCATTTTAAAATCCGTTTTTAGAAAACTCCAAAAAACAGTTTTATAAAAAAAACTCTCCTTTTCTTAAAAAACTCCAAAAAACGTCATGTTCCCTTTCTTCTCATTTTCAAAAAACTGTTTTCTAAAAACAGTTATCCAAACAAACCTTGTTTTTTAGAATCTCAAAAAACACATTTATAATTTTTTTTTACAAACCCAAGTTTAAAAACTGTTTTCAAAACAACGAACCAAACGCAGCCAGATTTTACGGAATGATGTTGCAATATGCATCAGTACCTTTTCAACACTAAGCAACTTCAACATGTTTTCATTATTAACTTTTTTAAAAGCAATTACTAATTTTTAAATGAGTGTAGACGAAATGAGGAAAGTTAAGGTGGATGAGTGGAAACACAATAAAAGACGCATGATAAGAAACAAATGCATCTAGAAGAAATCAAAGGTTGCCACAATTGAAGATGAAACACGCGAGAACTGATCGAGGTACTTTGGACGCCTACAATGAAGACCCATAATTGGGAGAATTGATAGGATGGAAGTAGGGAGCAAAGAAGACTAAGGGAGTCAAGCAAGTTCTGAAGCTACTAATAGGGATTCATAAGTGTTAATTTGATGAAAGAGGTGCCCTCAATAGAGTTGTAGGATGGACTCCAGCCGATCCGAACTAATTTTGGTATAAAGGCTTTGTTGTTGCTATTGTAATAATTTTAAATAATAATAATGTGTGAATAATGTACTCTTCATTAAATGTTTCGAACCTACAACATAGCCTATCAGACATATATCCTCCTTTGTGGGAGTTGTAATCACAAAAAACTCCAATACATAATACAATGTTTAAGAAGTTGCATAAAGCTCGAAGTGAAATAAAAAATGAGGAATATCAGCCACTCCAAGGTAACATGATCTGATGTTGGAAACTTAATTTCCTATGTTTGGTTGATCTACATATTTCCTGCGAATATTAATCTTATTATCCAAAATGCCCCTCTCATCCTCAAATAATGGAAAATAATGCAAAACAAAACAGCAAGAGCAAGAGCAAGCGATCAACGGCCGAGATCAAAGATCAAAGATCAAAGATCAAAATGAAGCTCTGATGATCAAAGATTAAAATGAAGCTCTGATGATCAAAGATCAAAGATCAAAATGATCGACGGCGCTTCGATCGACGGTCGATGAAGTGAGAAGCGGCAGTTGGGTGCGACGATCGACGGTGGAGGTTGATGGCGCTTCGGTCGACGGAAGCAGGGGGTTCGACGAGGTGAGGCTGCAATGGAAGGGGCGTCGATGGAGTGGTGACAGGGGGTGCTCGACGGGTGAGTTTTTAGGGGTGCTCAACGGGTGGGTTCGGGATCAGATGAGAGAACCAGCAAGGTGAGTTTTGGGGGGAGAAATAGAACTGGAGAAACGAAGAGACATGAGCGAGGTGAGTTTTTGGGGGCATACTTGTATTTTCAAGAAACTAACATTTTCCCAAGTACTTGGGAATCTAAGAATCCCACCCCTCCCGATGGGAAAATTTTTGTGGAAATTGTGGCAAAAAAATCTCCTAGGAATCTCAGTTTCCTGGGAATCTGAATTTAAAAATTAACACACCAAACATAGGAAAGTAAATTTTTAAGTTAAGATTCCCAGGAAACAAAAAATAATCCCCCTACCAAAAGCCCCCCAAATGTAAATATAACATATCTACCTTTTGAATCTATGCACCCGTATTATACAGGAAGCAACCGACTAATCCTAACATATCTTGGAGCATGAGCCCACTCACTTCATCTTACTTCTATCTATTGAACTCGTTTACTTCATTTAACCACTTTAGACAAACTTTGAGATAGCATAAAGACACTGCAACGTTTTGATGGTTGCCAGTGAGGTAATTTAAGGTCCAAATTAAGTTCTAATAATATCAACAAGCAAGTGAAGGATAGCATCCTAATGCTTGGATACACAAAATAAATTGATATATCAATGTTTCCAAGAGACTGAAATTTTATATAATCTTAGGACAAACATAAACGTAAAAGTTTTTCCACATAGGTCAGTAACAAATATGTCAATTTCAAATAAGTTTATATAGTCTTAGGACAAACATAAACATATAAGCTTTTCCACATAGGCCAGTAACAAATATATAAATTTCAAATAAGTTACTCATAAAATCCTATTTCCACAACCAACCACACAATAAGAGACAACTCCAAAATATTTACTGCTTTGGGGTTAGTTTTGTCAATCTAACCCCAAAGTGTAGTTGTCAAAATACTACCGTACCCTCTTCTTCCTCACTAACTCTAATCCTCCTTCGCTCCAGGTTCTCATCATGCTCATCCTCTCTCCCCTTGACATCATCATCATCCTCACCACCTCCCTTATCCACAACCTTTGTTTGACTTGGTCATATCCACCATGCCCGAGTGTCCTCGACTTTCTACTCTCCTACTCTTCTACCCCCAAAATGTAGCAGCAATCTGCCTCCAACCCAATGTCGTCTGGTCAACACTATCCTCCAATCCCTCTTAAGACCCCCCAATAAATCAATTTCTTTCTCACTCATCATTTCAGTGTCTTTTTCTTGATTTTTCGGTGGAAATAGACATCAAATTTACTGCATTTTGATCCCTTTTTTCAAATTCGAATTAATTATAACGATTGATTTAGACTTTTCATTCACCTTCCTAATTTTCGAGATTGCAGCTGAGCCAAATAATCAGTATGCAAGATGTGATCATGTGAATGGTTTTGAATGATTATGAATGATTTGAAAATTGAAAGGGTTTGTTTTTGTTGATTCTACATAATTAGGAACAATTATATGATGGCCTTTTCCCTTTTGGGGATATCTCAACAAGAATCAGAGGAGAAAGGCAAGGTTGCTGCCATGGAGGAAGAATTGGGGTCAGGATTAAAGGATTGAGGAAGTATTGAGAGAGAGGCAGAAGACGGGTATTTTGGTTATTTTATCCTCTCAATTTAACAATGGATAACCACAGTATCCTTTTTGGACTGTCTCATATTATGTGTGGCTTTTATGGAAATAGAAATTTATGGAGTGGCCAATTTAGAATTGACAAATTTGTGGGTGCCTTGTATTGGGAAAAACCATATATGGAATCCTTAACTCTCACATAAATTTGAAGTTTTTGCTTTATTTGCAACGACATATCCGGGGGTGTTAGTTTCCATGTAAAAACAGGTAGAATGCAATAGCTTATGGTTAAAGTTTAAATTACATGCCACAGAAGTCAATGAGAAATTTTAGTTGCAACTCAAGAGAGTCTTGGACCTCAAATGCAACTTCGTTCTAGATGCAACTCATCTAACACAAGCAACTAGGCACAATAATGGGACTAGAGTTGCAATTCACCCAGTTGCAAGTAAACAGACATCACCTCGTATGGCACAAAGCAAACCTATTCAAATCAAATCAGATACATCTCTAAAACAGAATAACAAATTTGTACAATGCACAGGCCAAGTGGCAAAAACTATAATCGAAATTTTATTGTTATGACCGTTAGGAGCCAGAAAGAAGAATAATTTCCCTTAAATGGTGCACACAACTCGTTACGTTTCCTGATCTTAAGTGGTTCTCTTGCAACTTGTACTCCGAAACAATTTCACTTACTCATCTTCCATGTTTCTTCAATTGTTTAGATTTGAACAATGTATATATGTATTCATAATTCACGTGTGTGGGTTATCTTAATAATTATTCGCTACATGTAAGCTATTATTTGTATCGTGTATATCCTAGTCATGCAAATAAATTCAAGAAACAAAACCAAACAGATATTGCAAAAAAATTAATCAATCACTTATAATAGGGTTTCCAATCTTACCGCTCGTGAAAGAACATGACAATCCAACAGCAGTGCTAATTCCCAAAGTGAATACTCCAAGTAGAATGTAATTCCACGGATGACTCTGGGAGTAGTAGGACAACAGCCACAAAACTGCAACAATTTCCAACCAAAGAATTTTTTAAAATATAATAAAAATAGAACAAGGCCACTCAAAACAAAAAAAATCCTAAAAGAAAATTAAGATACGAACTGAGGAAAGGGAGTATGATGAGAGCGATGTAGAGTCCGAATCCAGCGGTAGTTGAGACGAAGAAGCGGGAGATCGGACGGACGGTGACGACGACTGAAGCGACGGCGACGGTGAGGAGTAATTGGACGGTGAGGATCGAGTAGATCTTGCGAATGAACGACCACCGGAGTTCCGGCGCTTCCAGCATCATCGGGTACAGCGGCTGTGGGCCCGACTCGAGGTCGCCGTCTTTTCCATTCGATGCGCGTTGCCACATCGTAATCTAGGGTTAGGGTTTGGATTTGGAAAAGAGAAATTCTAAGAAAAAGAAGAATTCGAGTTTGTTAGGGTTTTTTTTTTGCGCCGGGGAGGGGGAGGGGGAGGGGGAGGGGGAAGGGAAATGATGCGATTTGGGGCAGTTGAGCGGTGACTTCTTGGAATTTTCAGAAGGAATATGGGATGAGAAAGAGGGAACTGTATGCTGTTATAGACCAACACAGTACACAGGGTTTTGAATGGTGGATTTTGCACGCGTTTTGGAATTTTGTGAAATGTCGGGATTGAATGGTTATTGTTGGTGTCTGGTGTTTCAGGCTTTGTAGCAGTAAAAGGGATAGTCTTCGCCTCGAAGGAACGAACGTTTGTTTTTCCACCACTGTGGGTCCTGAGTTATTGGGCCAGGCTAGAAAATAGGCTTGGTTTTAACATTCGATTGTGTTTCTTAAGCCTCTTCTATTGTGTGGGGGTGAATTTCATTGGGATAAGTTTATACCTACAACCGCCGATCATTACACAATAATAACTAGTATTTTTCACGTTTTAGAAGATTTTCACGTGCAATATATGTGTTAAGAAATAGTTTGAAGTTGGACGTGCATTGCACATAATCGAAAAAAAATATTTTGAAGAAAAAAAATCAATTTGTACGTGCTATGTACGTGTTTATAAGTAGAATTCGAGTTGTTCATACAACATATGTATGTTTGGTGTTAAAAATATTGAAAATTTATTTTGTACGTGCATTGCACATTTTAAATAGGTGAAATTTTGTTTATTTATTATTTTTTTTGTGATTAATGGAAGAGTTTGAGTTGCACGTATAATACATGGGTTTATATGTTTATAACATTACAACTCCAACTCTTCCATTATAATATTAGAGATGAGAGAGATATGACACTTATCTAATAGATGTATCTATTATAGATGAGTGCCACATTACCCATGTTACACCAATTAGCAGACCACTATAGTCATATCTTTTTGTTTGCATATGGGTATGCTTCTTCCATAAATTTTTTTGCGGATCAATATACTTTGTCAATTTTTTTTAGCACGGAATACAATATGACAAATTTTGGTTATTATTTTGTCGATTCTTCCTAATATACCCATGGTTGTTATTATGGTTTAATAAGATTGTTTTCCATAATTAAATGTGCTTATTATCTAGGGATGGTAAAAACGTCCATAACCTGATAACCCGATCCTAATTCGACCTAAATTTTAGGGTATGGATCATCCATAATATATCCATTTTTGTATTGAATCTAGATATGAATCTTTGAGGATCCGAGTCCGATAACCCGATGGATTATCTGAATTACATATGGTTATATATGTTAATTTAAAATTATCCTAAATCCAGGATTGAAATGTGTGCATATTGTATTTTTTTTAATATATTTTAGGTATAGTAGAATAGATTTTGTAAATTAGGCATGCAAATATTAATATATTACATATTTCATAATGCACACATACTAGTAAATTATTATTTTCGTTGAGTATAAAGATATGCTTAGCTATTGATATAAATATTTCTTTTCATTTCAATGATTTTATTTATATGTTTATTTAAATATTTGGAATATATATGTAAAAAGTCAAATTTACCAATTAGTTTATAAGTTGATAAAAAAAAATTATTATAAAAAAGTTAATAATTTATGAAAAAATTGATCTTATATAATCTATAAACCCGGCCTAAATTCAAAAATAATAGAGGCATCTGTCCCGAATCCGACCCGTTACCAGCCCTATTACCTCATTAGCTCATTCCCCCTTTCTAGAAATGGAAAATAAAATAGATAGAAGGTGAAGAGTGATTTTAGGGAAGTATAATTTTAAAAACTTTTAAAAAGGAAACAAATATAAGCGGTAGGGAAGGCAGAGATAGAGAGGGTGCTTAGCCCGGTTAAAGTTGCGGTATAATAATGGTTAAAATGATAAAAAGTGTACGTTGTTAGCGCTGAAGCGTTGAACCGTAACAACTTTATTTGTATAGTACACTTATCTGCAAAAATATATACATGACTATAGTTATCTGTAAATTGGGGAAACATAGGTATAGTTTGGTTAGTAAAATTTAAATGTTGTAGTTTTTATTCGATGATCATTTGGAGTGCGGTTGTGATTTGTAACTTGGATCTAGTTTTTTCTTCGCTTTGAAGGTGGAGAACGAGATATGAGTTTTGAGTTTTTTTTAAACTTTATTTTATCATAAATATGGTTGGATTCTTAGGTGGACCTTATTAACGAATTTGTAGTCTTTTTTGGATTTACGCAATGCGTCAATCTTTTTTATTATTATGCACCAGTAATTTATACATGCAATCTTAATAAATATAGTTTTTTTTTAAGTAAAAGTTGTGTATTCTATGTTTGAACCTAACACCCCATTTATAATAATTATGCATGTGTTTTTATAATAGTTATGCACATGTGTTACATGCGTCTTTTTTGAAGAAAAAGGTGGAATCTGGCCACCCTGTTTCAACATGTGCTACATGCGTTGATAGATTGATAAATGACACTAAGGACTTCTTCAATTATAATATGAAAGATAATAACAAAACATATACAGGATAGAAAATATAAAGAAAAATGGAAAAGCTAACAAAAAATAGGTGCCGCCTATATGCAATTAATAAAGCACAATACTCATTACTCACATCCATAGTTTTTTTTTTAAGGGAAAAGGAGGAGTATTCATTAATAAGAGATTAATGATACAAACCCAGTGAATTGGGCCAGATTACAACCTACAGATAGGAAATAAAACATACATGAAGCAACATGACCCATACAAACAACAAATCCCTCCAACAACCCTGGAGGGTTGGCCGACAAACAAGCTCGGTCCAGCAAAATTGTATGTACGTCAGTTTAGCTTCGTACACTGCCTCCACGGCACATGCACACCCACCCGAACCTAGTCTGGCAAGATTTTAACACTCGTCGATCTTTGTCTCCTCCTCGCTGGGGGACCCCGTTTTTGGACCCAAGCCCCGCAGCCCCATCTGTTGGTACATGCACAACAACCGCACACAGCTCCCACAGTCGCTACCAAAGAAATAGCCGTGAAGATGATACCTTCACCTTTCTCACGATTGTGCTATCTCAAGCGATTTCTCGCCAAACAACTATCTCGCTCACCCCACCAAAAACCATGCTCCAAGAGAGAGCCGTAGAGAGAATACCTTGACCTCTCTCACGCTCTTGCTCTCTCAGGTGATTTCTCACCAAACAGACTCATCTCGACACTTACTTTCAACGAGGGAAGAGGCAACGCTGTTACGAGACAGTGGCCTAAGCTGGAGGAAGCTCAATAGCCTGATAGTAGGCACGGTCAAGACTGCATCGGCGACATCGTTGGACACCCAAGCAAGTGAGCATGCATCATGGAGGGATCCCATCTTCGGGCACAAGCCCCACAATTGTTCAATACAACGTGCTACATGGTCCCCACCTCTCACAGCAAACAACCATCGGCCTGGCCCCACGGGCCCCATACCGAACCACCGACCTCACACACTTGAGTCCTAGATCCACGGTGTTCGCGACAACAAGCGCGGAAGGATGCTCTGGCGCAACATAGTCGCTCCGAGACAGTTGAGGCAAGCACCCCGAAAGTTGAGACAAGTAAGCGCACATCATGGGGGGGACCCCATCTTGGTCCCCACGAGTCCCATGCCGAACCACTGACCTCACACACAAGAGGTCTGGGTCATCGTCGGGAGCAATATGGGGCACGCAGGCAGGGGCCAGGACCAGGGCAAACGCGACCCCATCCCCATATCCATGGCGTTCACGACTACAGGCGCGGGAGGATGCTCTGGCGCGACATAGTCACTCCGCGACCTAAGGAGATCACTTCGCGACCTAAGGAGACGAGAACCTCAATCGGGGGGGGGGGGGCATCTTCGAGCCCTAGCTCCACAACCGTACTACAACACAATCATCACACCGAGATAACCAACACAGACAACTCCTCCACCCCCCCCCCCCCAAACTCGCAAAGAGAATCAAACCCCGGCTTCTTCGCACGCGCTACCAACCCTCGAAAACCAAAACAAAGCTGCAGATCGCTTTGATTGGCCTCGAAAGTGTGGACATGGTGACAACCGCAAAGAACATCTGGACCCCAAGAGAGGACAAATTCAACCCCAACCAAACCCAAACCCCAACCAACTCACCCTAACCAAACACAAACCGGATCCTAGTGGACAAAATATGAAGGAGCTGGCAGTGTGGGTGGACCCCTCTTAGGCCCAACTCCCACGCTGTGCCACTAGCATGTGTGGGTGGACCGGTCGTCGCCAAAGCTCCTGCCACCAGCATTGCACCTGTGTGTTCGGCATCTAAATCTTCCCCTCTCTCACACACAGAACCAACTCCTAAACATCTCATCTCTCACACACATATCCGAACTCAAACATCTCTCTCATCACTCCCACTCCCATCCAAATCCCAAACATCACACCTCTCCTCACTTTCCTCCACATCCAAATCTGCAAAGAGAGCAGTAAGGGGCATACCAGCACAGTAGTTGACCTCTCACTCGATGATCACCTCCATCGTCGACGAAGGGGTCGTGGTCGCTGAACGCCAAATCCTGGAGGGTCTCGCTCATCCAGACAACGAGGAGGTCTTGGGCGATGGCGGCATTGATGATTTCCAAAGGGTGCAGTAGTAGCAGCAGATCTCAATCGCTGCCGGAGGTGGGCATCTCGACGAATCGAGCCATGGCTAGGGTTAGGGTTTCTAGAATTTAGGGGAGATCGGAGATCTTTAAGACGGGGGTTTATAAAAGACGGGTGGTGACTGTAATCAGAGGTGGTGTCTGTATTGATGCAACTCTGGGTCTGTTCTTGGCCATGGTTACATGCGGAGAAGAGGATTGGGTTGGAAGGAAGAGAGTAATGGAGGATCTGGAAGAAGAAAGATTCAAGAAGATGAGAATTAATGAGCTGAAATCACACAGACCAACAGCTGATCTGTTCTAGTTTATTTATAGGCAGCATTTACGTGCAAAGCACGTAAATGGATAGGTCGTTGAGTTAGTTACAACATGGGTCCCATCTTGATCCGATGGTTACAATCTAATATATACAAATCAGATGGTTCAGAACTACCCATACCGTTTCACTTACAATTTTACATTTAAGTCCCCCTTCTTACATTTATTACAATATGTCTGATACTCATCTAATATCAGATACAACTTCATTTCCCTTCTTCATCACTGACCTTCAACACTTTGATTAGCTTCCTTCTCTTTACTCCCCCATTGCCAACACTTAGTCTGCCTGGTCTATATCAGAGCGGGTTTCAGAGGAGAGGTGGGGGGTGGGAGGGTTAGGTAGGAGCTCCTACCAAACCCCCTGCTCCTAGGGTGAAGAGAAGAAATTGCTATATGAATATTATGGATACACACATGACCTTTCTCACAATCTATTCACAAATAAACCTTAAGGGGGTGTTTGGTACGTGGTAATGTATAAGGGAATTTAGGATTACCCTCTTGATTATCTAGTTTGGTAAGATATGAGTATAGTTTTGTAAATAATTTTAAATTTCCAGGGTTATCAAAATAATTAGTTGGGAAGGATAAACATTCCCCTTGAAAAGGGTGGGATTTGTGGATTCCTCCACATAAAAAATGAGTGAGATTATTGCATACCCAAAATACCCTCCAGATGATGAACTTACAAGGGTAAAGCCTATTTGACTTCACCTACACTTACAACTACGTATAGCGATTGCAACAACACCATAAATAGTCAAGAGTACAAGAATTTTTTTCCCTGTTCGTTTTCTTTCCAAGTATGAGATGGATGAGAAAAAAATATGTATTATAATTCATTAATCTGACACGCAAAACCGAAGAAAAACACGTGTGCATTCGAGATTTTGTCAACGCCTTCTTTTTCTAGGGAAAGATTCAGCCAACATGCATACCTAAGCATTATAGGGAAAAAAAAAAGGAATTCAACCAATCAATACCAGTTGCCAAATGTTATCACATTTATGCTTATATATAATTAAGCTGTAAGCCAATCATATGTATCATGCTTCCTCTTTATGGCATTACGTGCTACAAAAATTACAACTCAACCTAGGAGGTTCATTTTTTCTTTTAGTTATGTTCTTCATCTAACTGGTTGAAATATATTTGAATCACAGTGTAATTTTTTTTAGTAATCTATTTGCTAATTTACTAAAGTTTTATAAGATATATATCAGTATTGCTTTTACACATGCATGCATATACATCAATTACTTAATTAGATAACTTTTATATTTATTTATTTTTAAATAAAGCCAAAATGGTATTTTCGGTAATGTCTACTATAGAGATGGATTGATGGGAATGAATTGTTCTATACCAAACACGGTAATAAAGTATTCTCAGGCATGTAATGTCGTATACCAAACACGGTATTGCAAAATTCTTGGGAATCTTCATTCCCACCCTCGTATTCCTGGGAATCCACCAATTCCTAGGAATTCTCCAATCCACGTACCAAACGACCCCTAAAAACACAAGTACTTTGATGCCTCATCCAATCAAGTATATTCTCGCCCTTTGGTTTGTTGGAAAAAGCCAATGGAAAATTGATTTTTCCCCATAGTTTTTCAAAATTGAAGTGTTGCATCTCTAAATTTGATAACAAGCCACATCAAATCCACATAGCCAATCTCACGAAACATGAAGAGAATCGCCTACAAGTTCTCCAATACATCGCAATATGCTGAAAGAAAGAGCCAAAGATTCCACCCAATTTTGACAGAATTTCTAAAATTAAACAAGGGTATCAGCAGCATAATCATATTCAAAGAAAGCTAGGACATAGTAAGAGCATCTGAAGTCGTTTGCTAAATATGCATATTTGGCCAAAAACAGTGCTGCAGTCGTTGGCCAAATATGTATAATATGCATAATTCGCTACAGGAGATTGTCATAAATGAGAGAGAAAATAAGAAATATCCATATATGTGAGACGGAGCTTGAAGTGCCGTTGCACAAAAAAATAATATTTTTTTAATGGTCGGACGGCACTTGAAGTGCCGTCGCACAATATATATATATATATATATATATATATATATATATATATATATATATATATATATATATTTAATGCTCGGACGGCACTTGACTCCAAAAAAAAATAATTTCCTAATAAAAAAACCCAAAAACCCACCTCTCCCTCGGACGGCCGTCCCACCCTCTAGAGAGTTTTTTTTGCAATTTTTTGCAATTTTTTTGTAATTATTTGTAATTTTTTCGTAATTTTTGTAAATTTTTTGTAATTTTTAATAATTTTTTTTGTAATTCTTTATTTGCACTTCGAGGACGAATTTTGGGCTCGGACGGCACTTGAAGTGCCGTCTCTCATTTTTTAATTTTTTTTCTTCCTCCGACGGAACTTGATGTGACGTCCCACTGTTTTTAATATTTTTTTATTTTATTTTTCTCTCCGATGGCACATGGAGTGCCGTCTGTTATTTTTTTAATTTAAAAAGATAAAAAATAGTATTCAACGACTGCAGCAAAACGAAATTTTACTATATTCATTTATCCATTTATACATATTTTGACCCTCAACAACTGTGGATGCTCTAAGGACTTGGGAAGATCTCTAATCTCTATTCTCTAATATTATAATGGGAGAGTTGTCTTCTGAGACTTTGGGAAGAAATGTTTGCAGGCAGATGCCTCTTATCTATCTCCGACAGTATTCTTCAAAATTAGAGAAGAAATGTTTGCTTGCAATAGATGCAAAAGATGGCATCTTTGTCTGTTCCATTCGAGGCCATGCTGAATGGTAGCTTCACCGGGTCTTTCCTTGATGTCATTGACTTATCTGGGAACGGAATCTCGCCATTGGGTATGAAAGCTGTAACTGAGTACAACGTCACGGGCCTTCTCTATTATCTATCTCTGAATGTTCTACTGGAGATATTAATATTTGAGATTAAGTTCTGCTACGAACAGGGCCGAACCTGAGTTCTCAAAAGCCCAAGGCGAAATGCTCAAATAATTATTTTTGAAAATCCCTAATTAAAATATAATTTTTTACATACAAAATAAGTACCTATATTTATAAGGAGAATACAAATTTGAAAAAACTTAAAAATGCAAAAAAAAACGGTGAACCCCCTCACAATTTCCAGAACTTTACTTTCCCCATACCAAAAGGATTTTTTTAGTATGTAAACTCCAACTACCATAATTTTTAAATATTTTTTATAACTATTTCATATTTGCTCCAAATCGTAGGATTTGTAACATCTCTTTTCATAGATGATAAAATTTGTTAAGCAAAAAAAATAGACATCTTCATCATTTGAAATATTATCTTCCCAATTTTTCCTCACGGTTTTTGCTCCATCAATCTCTCTTTCTAATCAAAAGGAAAAACAATTTTTTTTCTTTCAATTTTTTTTGTACTCTTCCAGGAATGCACCTCACCCACTAGGCTTTCACATTTGGGACTATATTTGGCTCCAATATAAAGTCATCTTAGTTTTTTTAATTTATATTTTTAATATTTTCTCTTCTTTATTTCATGACAATGAGTTTGAGAGAAAACAAGGAAAAAAAAATCAATCAACAAGAGGGGATCAATAGCAAAAAAGAAAACAAGAGGGGATCAATAGCAAAAAAGAAAACCCATATTTCCTATGATATTTCATAGATCGGACAATTTATGAGATAGATCCAATGATTTTTTCTTCTTTCTATATCATATCATATGCTTTTTTAATTATAAGATTATTTTTTCCCCTAATAAATTAAACGTTCGTGGAGATGACGTTAGTGGATGCTTAATTTGTGGACCATTTGTTACAGTAAAGACAAAAGTAACCTTAATATAAAAAAAAACCTATTTTATAAGAGCCGTCTAAAAACATTATTATGAAAGTTACTAGTTTATAATTTTTCTAAGCAAAATCCACTAGCCGACAAAACCACCACTTGTCCACGGTCCACCGCATGACGGCCACTTTTTTGAAAATATTTGCGATTATTAGTCAGTTTCGAAACCATTAGCGCTCGTGGGCTAACTTGTGTCACGTCAGCAGCGGCCGCTATTCTCATCAGCGACCTATTCATTTTGAATGTCGCTAATGGGAATAGCGGTCTATATTTTAAATGTTTTTGAATTTTTTGTTTACTGTCGCTATTCCCACTAGCGACCTTAGTATATATAAGGTCGCTAATGAGATTAGTGATCTCGAATGAATATATTGAGATACTTAGCGATTCTTAGATAGCTTTCCCAAAAAAATTTAAAATGAGGTCGCTATTGGGAATAGCGACCTCAATATACTGAGGTCGCTATTCCCAATAGCGACCTCAGTAGGAAACACAATTTTCTTGTTCTTTGTAAAATTTACAAAAAAGTTATACAACTAAGTCCTCTATTCGGAATAACAATCTTAGTACAATAAAGACCTCTATTCCTAATAGCGACCTTAGTTTTAAAAATAAATTGATTGACATTTTTCAGATAGCAAAAGCTCTCTAGATTTTGCTAAGTGTTAGAATACAACTTATTAAAGGTCGTCAATCCCATTAGTGACCTCATATATACTAAGATCGCTAGTGGGAATAGCGATGACAAAAAAAAAATCAAAAAAATTAAAACATAGGTCGCTATTCCCATTAGCGACATCGAAAATGAAGATGACGTTATTGAGAATAGCGGTCGCTGCTAACGTGGCACAAAGTAGCCCAATAGTACTAATAGTTGGGAAACTGGCCCAAAAACTAGAATATTTTCAAAAAGTGGCACATGCAGGCAAAAAGCTCTTCAAAAAGGAATAAACAACTCCACCCCCCCATCCCCACCGTCCAATTATTGATTTTTTTTACTGTACTGACCCACCTTTTTGAAAATATTTAGCGCTCTGACCAACTTTCAAAAATAATTAGCGAACTGACCAAATTTTGGACACGTCAGCAGAAAACGTTATTGGGAACAACGACATATGTAATTTCCATACCGTTTTTCCCAATAACGACATCTATTTTAAAAAAAACTCCCATGCCCAATAACGACATTTATTTAAAAAAAAAAATCCCATGCCGTTTTTCTGAGTAACGCCATAGGTTATTTTTATTTGAAGAAACATATAGTCTTAATTGTGAGAAAATTTGCAAGTCTGAAAATTCGAATATCATATGTCGTTCTTTTCAAAAACGTCATTCTCATAACTAATGCCGTTATTTTGAATAACGGCATCAGTTATTAGTTTCTTTGCATATACACATTGGCTTTCCAAATATGAATTAAAAATTTTCCAATTTGGTTATGAACGAACAATTAAATTCAATTCATATTTGGAAAATTTTCAATACACCTATTTGGTTATGAACGAACAATTAAATTCAGTTCATATTTGGAAATTAAATTCAATACACACTGGCTTTCTAATTTGGAAAAAAATAAATTCATATTTGGAATGCATGTACTGTGTATGCACAAACAAGCAAAATTATTGGAATTCATATTTGGAATACACAAACGAGCAAAATTAAATTCAACTCCGTCCTTGTGTATGCAAGAGATGTGGAATCTTTTTGTGAGAGCTTTTTCATTTTAGTCATTTGGGTTACTTTGTGCCTAAGAGATGAATGCATCTCCTTGTGAAAAATCATACGATATTTCATATCAAGGAGGCCATTAGTTTGGTTGAATAATTGATGCCGTTATTCAAAATAACGACATCAGTTATGAGAATGCCGTTTTTACAAATAGCGACATATGTTATAGGATTTTCACACTTGCAAATATTTCTCAAAGTTGATACTACAAGCGGTTAAAAATAAAAAAAACCCTATGCCGATACTCAAAAAAACGGCACGAGAATTTTAAAAAAAACATCCCGTTAATGAAAACAACGGCATGTAAATAATCTATGCCGTTGTTTTCAATAACGTTTTTTGCTAGTGTGTCCAAAACTGTATCAAATCGCTAATTATTTTCGAAAGTGGGTTAGAGCGCCAAATATTTTCAAAAGTTGGGTCAGTACTCAGTACGGCAAAAAAACTCCCAAATATACTTCACTTCAGCCCCCCCTCATCACGACATCACCTCCTCTTTCCCCAAATATATTTCTGATCTAAAAAAAATTATCTTGTTCACCGACCTTGATTCTTGAAATGGATCCGAGGAATTTGAACCCAGCGAAGGAGGAGAGCTTCGAATCGGGCGGCGGCGCGGGCGGATGTGGGCCGTCGGGTATGGCGCCGAGGCCGATGGAGGGGCTTCACGATTCGGGACCTCCGCCGTTTCTGACGAAGACATACGAGGTGGTGGACGATCCGGGAACGGACCGGATCGTGTCGTGGAGCTGGACGCAGAACAGTTTCGTCGTGTGGGATCCGTACGCGTTTTCGATCAGTGTGTTGCCTAAGTATTTCAAGCATAATAATATTTCGAGTTTTGTCAGGCAGCTCAATACCTATGTGAGTATTTCTCTCCGATTTGTTTGGTTGTAGAAGTTTGTTTGTAGTTTAACAACTTAAATTGACTGGTATAAATTCACTATTTGGGGAAAAGTGGGGGGGGGGGGGGGGGGTCCGTGAAAAACTTGTATTTCCCTCCATAAAAGAGAGATTTTTGGTGAGGTAATTGCTCGATCATTTCATTTGATATTTTTGATTAGGATTAGACAAGACTTGCTGTAATACAGAGGTGAGCCTCTTGGAATTTTTTGCCGTACTAGGCCACTTTTTGAAACTATTTGTGATTTTAAGTTAGTTCCCAAACTATTAGCGTTCTTGGCAGATTTTAGGCCACGTCAGCAGCGGCCGCTATTGGGAATAGCGGTCTCTTCATAGCGACCAACACATTATACTTCCACACTTGGCAGATTTGGATGTAACTGAGGTCGCTATTGTCAATAGCGGCCTCTTCTAAGCGAGGTTGCTATTCCCAATAGCGACCTCGTTTAAAGATACTCATCGTCTAAAGATACTTTATAATTGTTTGTTCCACCTGAGGTCGCTATGGAAAATAGTGGCCTCTTCATAGCGACCAACACATTATATTCCCACACTTGGCAGATCTGGGTGTATCTGAGGTCGCTATTGTCAATAGCGGTCTCTTCTAAACGAGGTCGCTATTCCCAATAGCGACCTCGTCTAAAGATACTTCACAATTGTTTGCTCCACCTAAGGTCGCTATTGGGAATAGCGACCTCGCTATTGACAATAGCGATCTCAGTTATACCCAAATATGCCAAGTGTGGGAGTACAATGTGTTGGTCGCTATGAAGAGGCCGCTATTCCCAATAGCGGCCGCTGCTGACGTGGCCTAAAATCTGCCAAAAATGCTAATAGTTTGGGAACTGGCTTAAAATTGCAAATAGTTTCAAAAAGTGGCCTAGTACGGCAAAAAATCAGCCTCTTGGTAGTGTCAGATGTAGGTGTTAGAATTAGGGATAGGAAGGAAAAGTTTATTATTTATTGAATAAACTGAGTACAATATGTCTCTTATATATAGAAGAGAATGAAAGACTAAATCATTACATTATTCGATATGGGACTAAAAACATCTCTCTCATAATATAATCTAATATAATATCTAACACTCCCTCTCAAACTCAAGTTGGTTCAAACAACATGAGTTTGAAATATTGGCGATATTCATGTGGCAGGGACGAAAGTAGTGTTGCTATTGAAGAGGAGTTAAAGGAGTTGTGGCAGTTGTCGAAAGTAGTGGGTGATGTCGGAAACTCTCCCTCTCAAACTCACGATGGCGGTGTGAGGTTGCTGATGCTGTGGATGTAGAAGCTGAAGGACATGCAAGAAGGTTTTTTTTTTTTGATTTTTTTGTTGTGATTTTTTTGATTTTAAAAGAATTTTTGTGATTAAAAAGACAGAAAATGAGTTTGGGTTTGGTTAGGAGAAACGGGTCGGGTATAAGAGAGGATATAGGATTAGTGGGTCAGGTTTGGGAGTTGGGTATTGGTTTGTGGGTTTATTGTTAATTTTGTATTTATTTTTGGGGATAGTTTGAAGTGGGTCGGGTTTGTGAAGGGAAGAAAAAAATATGGGGCTTGGAGAAGAGGAGGCAGCGGCTAGGGTTTTGGGGGAAGATGAGTGGGGTGGCGGCTAGGGGAGTAGGGTGGAGGTGGCTTCAATGATGACGGGGAGCAGGGGTTCGGGTTTTGGGCAGTAGCGAGGAGGTCGGCGATGTGTGGGCGATAGTGGTTGGTGGCGAGGCAGTGGATGGTGATGGAGGGTGTTGCCGATGGTGGGAGATAGAGTTTCGGCAAGGTAGTTGTTGGCAATGGTTGTTGGATATCGGGAAATTTTGCAGATGATGGATGTCGACGATTTTGGGTGTTGCTGATGTTGGTAGTTGGCAATGGTGGTTGAGAAGGTTGTTGACGATTGCTGGGTTGTGGGGTCGCCAGAGTTGGGAAGAGGAGGAAGCTGCCGGAGAAATTGGGTTCTTCGGGATTGACGACGGAATTGGGTTGAGAGGTTGCCGGAGTTGGAGTTGATGGTGTTGATGGATTGTTGTTGATGGTGGCTAGAGTTTTGATAGAGGTAGTTGATGACAGTTAGGGTTTTTGGATATTGTTGTTTGATGACGGCAGGGTTTTGGAGCTTGGTCGAGAGAGATCCCAACAGTGCGCTACCACCACTTCCTTCCACAACATACTACTAGAGGGGGTTTGGTTGCGGCAAGATGTAGCGTAGATCGATGGGGTGCGGGAGGATGCCGCTGTTGGTTGTTGTTGTTGAGGGGTTCGTCCGAGTTGGAGTTGGAGTTGGAGTTGGTGTCGCCGGAGAGATGACGGAGATGTGGGTTTCGGAGAAGGAGAAGTTGATGACGGCTAGGGTTTTGGAGATTTGATTGGGAGAGGGAGATGTTGGGAGGTGGAGTGATTCCGATGAAGATGAGAATCACTCCATCTGACGATGATAGAAAATAGTATAGGCCTTATAGGATTATAGGCTCTAATACCATGTTAGAATTAGGGATAGGAAGGAAAAGTTTATAATTGATTGAATAAACTGAGTACAATATGTCTCCTATATATAGGAGAGAAGGGAAGACTAAATCAATACATTATTCGATATGAGACAAACAATCTTTCTCATAATATAATCTAATATAATATGTAACAGTATGAGTTTTTGCATTAGGTTATAGGTGTGCACCATGTTATAGGTGTCAGCATAAGATATAAGAGCATCCACTATCGTTTGCTATGTCAATTGCTATATATAGCATTTAGAAATAGCAAAAGAAGGATCACGTTGCAGTCGTCAAAGTCCAAAAATAGAAGCGACGGAAGACTATCTTTCGGCTAATATTTTTTTTTGGTATTCAGTAAAAAAACAAAAACAAAAACAAAAAAATACAAACCACACACCAGACGAAGCAACTTCATCCGTCTGGGTGTTTTTTTTTGGTATTCAGTAAAAAAAAATCAAAAAAAAAATAATCCAAACAACACATTCGTCTGGGTGTTTTTTGGATGTTTTTTGGTTAGACAAAAAAAAAATAAAAAAAACACACCAGATGGAACAACTTCATCCGTCTGGGGTGTTTTTAGTGATTTTTTTAATAAAGAAATTTGTTTTTGATGAGAGACGGAACACCATCATCCGTCTTTCATCTGATTTTTTAAAAATTTTACTACAAACGGCATAACTTCATCCGTCGCTTCGTCAAACGGATGAATATCGTCCGTCTTCTATATTTAGCAATTGGCTAAAGCGGTTGCTAAGTTTAGCAAGGCACTGTTCATATCCTAAGTTTTGGATATTTAGCAAACGACTGTGAGCACTATTTCTAAATCGATTTCCAGTTTTTGGGTTTTTAAAAAACGACAGTGGATGCTCTAACTAGTGTTATCGCGTGCAATGCATAGGGTTGACCCTGAGCTCACGGGGGGCCCGAGGCGAACTCCCAAAAAAATTAAATTTGGGGGCCCCTAAAAAATGTACAAATTGTAATTTAACTTCACACGCAAATTCGTATATAGAGGTATAAGAAAAAAAATGGGGGTCCAAAAAAAGCACAAAAATCGGGGCCCAAAGGCAGCCGCCTCTTCGGCCTCTTTTCCTCAGGGTCGGCCATGGCAATGCACAGACTGAAATAATTTTGAGGGACGTATAAAGTTATATGAAACTCTAAAAAAGGTGAAAGAATTGAGAAAAATTACCTATTCAAGGGTATAGTTTAGTGAAATTTACCCTAAAAATACGCTCACAACTCGGCCTTTCTGTACATCTTGACCGGCAACACCTAGGCCCTGACCCTCTTCATGACCTTCCCCTCCCCTCCCAAATCCACACCCTATCCGCCGCCGCCGTCCACTCCCTCTTCCGCATTTCTACCGTCCTCGACCGCCGCAACGTCCCCCTCTCCAACACCCCCCTCCACCGCTCTGTCTGCCTCATCCTGCTCTCCGCTATCGTCCTTACCAAATCTCATTCTTGGATCCAACAACTTTCCTTTCTGATTTTATACTTTTACGGTTTCTTTCTTGGGTGTTCGTTTATCTTTGCTTATGATATTTTTGCAAGTTGCTTTGAAACAAAATTGTGAAGTTAGTTCATTCCATAATTTACTATAATTATGAAATCATGCCTTATTCAAACAATTGCATCTTTTCTTACTGTAGAGCATGACCAAATTTTATGGTCGGCTAACTTTATGTTATTGTTGTAATATTTCAAAATATATCTTACCATTTACTAAGACTGTAATATTGTAATACTATAGGCTCATTACTGTAATATTTAATTTGATACTATTGTAGTTTTACTGTATGCTCAAAACTATAATACTGTAATATTGTGTTGTATGGTAAGTATCTTCATTACTGTATTAGTGTAATACTGTATACTCATTATTGTATGAAACTATGAATTGAAGGTTAACATGATATTATTGTAGATTTATAGAGGAACAAATTGTATCACTTTTTCTTTGGGGCAAGAAACACATTGTAGTTATACATTACAGAGGAACACATTGTATTTTACAAAAATGATAACTTACACAGTCATGTTGGTCGTTGTATGATAAATTTTGTTGCTATGATGTGATCTTATTTATATAATCTTATTTATAACTTTTAAAAACCCCAAAAAGTAATAGTGCGTCTCGGTCCAACGAAGCTTATGCCTCAAATTGCACCTTGCGCCTCAGGCTATGTACGGGGTAGTAAAATTGCGTTGCGCCTTATGCCTTTGACTACACTGTATACAATTGATTTAGTTAAGAATTTTTTTTCAAAAGCATTATCACAAATACCTTGCGTGCTACATAGGCATTTCATCGAACATTTAATGTGCAATACATAGTTCTAGAAATTAAGTACTAGATTTTTAGGTTTTCAAGTGTTTCCTATTTAAATATGCATGAAGCAATAACAAAAAGAAAAAAGTAGAATTAACCTTACCAAATCCCATTCTTGAATGCGAGATTGCAATCATCCTCGTCTTCAACCAGTACTCTTCCCCAAATTCAAATTTCAGGATTTCAAAAAAAAAAACAAATTAGAAATTGAAAATGAAATCAGGTAGTATATTAGGGTTTTAGAAATTAATACATACAACACAGATACAATTGATTTAGTTTTAAGAGAGGTCAAGGTTTTAGGAGGGCTACGAGGGAGGGACAATGTCAGAGGTGAGGAGGGCACGCGGGAGGCGAGTCGGAAGGGGCAGCGTCAGAGGCGAGGAGGGTGCGTGGAAGGCGGCGGCAGCGTCGCAGGCGAGGAGGGTGCA
Source organism: Hemerocallis citrina (assembly GCA_017893485.1). Classification (NCBI taxonomy): domain Eukaryota; kingdom Viridiplantae; phylum Streptophyta; class Magnoliopsida; order Asparagales; family Asphodelaceae; genus Hemerocallis; species Hemerocallis citrina. The sequence goes on from CM030361.1 coordinate 46,669,924, forward strand.
GGGGCGCGGGAGGCGGCTTAGAGAAGATGGTGGCGCGGGAGGCGGGTCAGAGACGAGTCCGAGGCAAGGAGGGTGTGTGGGCGGCGGGTTGGAGGGGGCAGCGTGAGGTGGCTCAAATGCGAGGATGGCGATTGGGAGGAAGGCGCGTGGCATGCAGTGTAGTTGAAGGCTCGCATCAGGCTCAGACTCAGGCTTAACAACAGTTTGAGTCTCAAGTATCAGTTAAAGTTCCCCTTTTGTTCGAAGCCTCACTTAGGCTTGCGCCTGGATGCGCCTTAGCAAAGGCTCGAGGCTTGCGTCTCAAGCAAAAGGTGCACATGAACATAACAGACCCGACACGTCCCGTCTTCACAACCCGACCCATCTTCAACCCTTTGCATATCCCATAACTCCCCCAATTTTCTCTCACCTTCTCATCCCCAATTCCAAACTCCAACCCCAATCTTCATCTCCCTAACTCCTTAATCTGCACTCCTCATCAATCTCCTCCCTTATTTCAATAGCATCGACGGCGACACGACAACATACAGCAGATCTGTGACTACAGCGAAAGCAGATCGGCTGTGCTGACGACACTTATACTTAGTCTCCAGACTCCACTCCTATTCTGGTTTCTTTCTTTTATGGTTTTACACTTTTATGGTTTTTTTTTCTTGGGTTTTCGTCTATCTTTGCTTATGATGTTTTTGCAAGTTACTTTGAAACAAAATTGTGAAGCTAGTTCATTCCATAATTTACTATAATCATGAAACCATACCTTATTCAAACAATTGCATCATATCTTAGTGTAGAGCATGACCAAATTTTATGGTTGGCTAACTTTATGTTATTGCTGTAATATTTTAAAATACCTTACCATTTACTAAGAATGTAATACTGTATGCTCATTACTGCAATATTTAATTCGATACTATTGCATACTGTATGCTCAATACTGTAATACTGCATACTGTATGGTAAGTATCTTCATTATTGTAATAATGTAATACTGTGTGCTCATTACTATATGAAACTATGAATTGAAGGTTAACATGATATTATTGTAGTTTTACAGAGGAACACATTGTATCACTTTTTCTTTGGGGCAAGAAACACATTGTAGTTATACATTACAGATGAACACATTGTAGTTTTGTTGCTATGATGTTTTTTTGTTTATATAATCTTATTTATAAATTCAAACAACTCTAAAAGTAATAGTGCACCTCGGTTAAGTAAGGCTTACACCTCAAATTGCGCCTTGCGTCTCAGGCTTTTTATGAGATAGTGAAATTGCATTGCGCCTTATGCCTTCGACTACACTGGTGGCATGTGAGGGCCGAGGGGGCCAACGTGGGAGGCGATGGTTGGGGAGGATTTTGGAAGTTGGAGATGACGAGATCGTCATTGGGGCAGGTTTGAGGTTTTTTATTTTTATATTTTTTATTTTATGAAAATGTGCAGAACGCACGTGTTAGTTTGAATGAGATTCCTACTTTTCGCTCACCTTTCTCTATTTCAAAATAGAGGAAGGGGAGAGGGTGTAGACTCGTTAGCTTAATATATAGTTATAATTCTATCTAGCCTAGATGTTTGACAAATCAACCACTCCTAGAAGGTAGGGTTTAAATTATTCCAAAAATTCATTTAAATCATTCCTAAAAAAACTGCTGCTCAAATTGTAAAGAAATACAAAATTTGATTTTGGAATTTTTGTTATTGAAATATTTTATCGAAAAGAAAAATAAAATAAATCACACAATCAAAAAAAAATTTCAAACCAGAACCGTCACCTCTTATTGAGTCGTGAGATGTCAAAACTTAAATGAGGTGATTAATCTCTTTCCAAGCAAAATAGGCTCATGTGGGTTTATGTCTTACATAGTAGGTTTGATGTGAAGAGAATAAGGACGAAGTGAGAAGAGGTTTGAAGCGAAGTTGGAGGTGAAGGAGTTGCTCTGTGTAGTCTGAAAGTTGAAAGTCGACTGCTATTATTGCCGTCGACTGCAACTTGTTGGGTTGGACTCGACTTCTTGTATAATCAACTGCTCTTTTGATCATTCAACCGACAACTGTTACAGTTTGGGCTGATCTTTGGGGATCTTTTGAGCCCAGCTTGTTCTCCTAGGTAGATTGTACGACTCCTGTCGTATGACTTGCACTTCAGGGTATATTGGACGGTGTTGGATCAAAACTACAACCTAGGGTTTCTCTAGATATGTATATAACAATGTAATGGCATCCATTGAGAGGTATACCGGTACTTTATTTGAGAGCGTTCTCCATTGGAAACAACATAGTTTCTTCTAGTGAGGCTTATGAGATAGATATGTTCTTGGTGAGTGTTGTAACTCATGTATCTTCTCCAGTTGAATAATATATCGGTTATTTCTCCCTAAGATAATGGTTTGCCAAATCGGGATAAAATTATGTGCTTGTGTTTGATTTTGGTCTACATTGCCTGGCTGTTCATTGGATCAGTAGTCACATAACTCTTCGCCAAACAAGTGGTATCAGAGCTTCATGTTGTTCCTTACAATTTTTTTTGTCCCGCGGTTCGTGGTTGCTCGATTTTCTTGGTGAAGATGACAGATCAGAGTTTCATGAAGATCAAGCAGTTCGACGATAGATCAACTTTAATTCCTGGAAGGTGAACATGTACAATGTATTGGTTCAATATGGCTTGCATCTTGCTTAGAAGGAGATAAAGAGAAACTAGATAGCATAAAACATGAGAAGTGGGATGAGATTTGTTTGATAGCTTTGAGTTTAATCCGGATGTCATTGACAGATGAAGTCAAGTGCAACTCCTTGAGGAGAAAAATGTTGCGAGTCTGTGGGTGAGACTCAGAATTGAATACTGGGGATCGTCATTACTGGTTCAGATGTACTGGAAGAGAATTGTTTCATTTCTTAATAAAACAAGATACCGCTCTTCATGATCATATAGTGGAATTCAATAAGGTGTAATCCAAATTGAAGGCGATAAACGCAGATTGTCTATGTGAAGAGGATAACACTTTCAACTTGATAAATTTATTGACAGATTCGTACGAGCATTTGATAACCACTATGTTAGGAATTTAGACACAACGGAGTGGAGTTAGGAGCGAGAAGTGATACTGATTCAATGAACAATCAAATAAGTAGATCAAATCAAGCACACAAAGCACACAATGTTGTCCCGCTTTGAGCGAACCCTAATCCAGGGGAGAAATAACGAGATATTATTCTATTACGAGAGTTACAAACACTCTCACCAAACACATATCTATCTTTCAAGCTCCACTAAAAGATAATCTGCTGTTTACAATGAAAAACTTTAAATGAAATACTTCATCTCTCAATGGAGGCTATTACAATATATAGTGATCTAAAGAAACCCTAAGTTGTAGTCTTCATGCAATAATCGTCCGATATATCCTGAAGAAAAAACTACATGATAAGAACCGTATGTTCTAACTTGGAGAAGAAGTTGGGATTAAAAGACTCACCCAGAATCGGCACATTTATAGCTGCGGCCAACTGCTCCAAGTGGCAGTCGACTGCAGTGCAAACCCTCAAGTTAGAGAGCTGCAGCAGTCGACTGCCATTGCACCGCTGCTGCCGCTCACTGTGTGTTGCTTGTTGTTGCTGCTATTTCTTCTTCTACCAACGACGCTTCAAACCTCTTCTCGCTTCATCGTCTTCTCTTCACATCGAAACATATATGCAAGATATGAACTCAACGATCTCCATCTTGGATTGCATTCTCAGGCTTCTAACACTGTGACTAATCGCCTCTATACTCTTTCATTTTTCTCTTGTAAATGAACCCGGTTTAGTGGCTTCTTCAGCTAGTTGAATCGATCTTCACCTTTATTTCTCAAATAGTACGGTCCCTCAAGGGCATACCTAAGTAGGCGAAAACACGGAGGCGCCACCCTTCGCACGAATTCCACCTACCTTGAGGCACTCTCCACCTTCCGACGATATTTGAACATTGCAGTCTCGCTTCGATGATTCTAGTGGCAACTAGATGACACTTTATGAACACTGGGCTTAGAAATACTTGCACAAGATTTTCTGTTCCCACAAATTTTGTAGAGTTTGTGCTGACTTGACCTAACACCTTTCTTTTCCCTCATCACCTTACGACGACCGTCCGGAACTAATAGAATTCCACTTCGAGCTGTGTACCTGCAACCCCATGCTTTTAGTGTTCTCAAGAATACTAGATTTTGTTTCAGAAAATGAATATGCATGACCTCATTTAGTGTGTACCTTTTTCTATCTGGCATCTCAAACTCAACTTTTTCCTCGCCTACTACATCATATCTCACCAGTCCTCGTACTCACACAATACTCTGTTGTGGATTTGTAAGTAGAAAACATCTTCCTCTTAGAGTAAATGTGAGTAGAACTACCCGAATCAAGAAACCAGTCATAATCCATAGCTTAAAAATTTGTAACTAGAAGACAATCAAAATTTTCACCTAATTCACTGGCACAGACTAAGTTGGTGCTTCTCTGATTCAACAACTTGCGACAATCCTTCTTGTAATGCTCTATCCTCTTGCGATGGTGGCAATCGACTACACCCTTATGCATACTTTCTCTTTCGGTTGTAGTTCTATCCACCGCCAAGCAACTCGTGAAAGTAGACCTTGATTTATGAGTCTTCTTTCTAAGTTTATCCTCCCTCAAGCCCTTGATTACACTGGTCATTGAAAGATTCACCTTGGCAGAATTTTCGTGTAGTGTGGGAGTTATCAAATACCTGTATGAATCTAGCAGTGAATATATCAAGTTGAAAATTTTATCATCTTCGCTTAGACCACCTACGTTTATTGCCCTCAATTCGAATAACACCTTATTGAACTCCATAATATAATGTTGAAGAGCGGTACCGTCCTTCATTGAGAAACGAAACAATTTTCTTTTTTAATACATCTGATCCAGTAATGACAATTCTGAGTAGTCAATTTTGAGTCTCGCCCACAGACTCACCGTGCTTTTCCCCCCAAGGAAGTTTCACTTGACAACGTCCATCAATGACATCTGGATTAAACTCAAGGTTTTTAAACAAAGCTCTTCTCACTTCTCCTTCTTCATGTCTGACGACTTTTCTTCATCTCCATCTAGGGTATGATGTAAGCACGTTTGAATCAATACGGCGTACATGTCGATATTCTGGAGATTAAAGTTGTTCTTTCTGTCGAACTTCTTGATCTTCATGAAGCTCTGATGTCATCTTCACCAAGGAACTTGTCAACCTACTCTTATACCAATTGTTAGGAATTTAGGCCCAGCGGAGTGGAGTTAGGAGCGAGAAGTGATAACCGATTCAATGAACAATCAGACAAATAGATCAAACCAAGTATACAAAGCACAATATTTTCTTGGTTTGGGCGAATCCCAATCCAGGGGAGAAATAACGAGATATTATTTAACTAGAGAAGATACAAGAGTTACAAATACTCTCACCAAGAACCTATCTATCTCGAATGTCTCCCTAGAAGATAATATGTTGTTTACAATGGAAAACTCTCAATGAAGTACTTTCTCTCTCAATGAAGGTCATTAAATATATGAAGATCTAGAGAAACCCTAGGTTGTAGTCTTGATACAATAACTGCCCGATATATCCTGAAGAAAGAGCTACACGATACGAACTGTACGATCTAACTTGGAGAAGAAGTTGGGCTCAAAAGACTCATCCAAGAATTGGTCCATATACAGCTACTGCTGCTAGTTGTAGTGGACTGCCCAAAGTGGCAGTCGAATGCAATGCAAACCCTCAAGTTAGAGAGCTGCAGCAGTCGACTACACTTAGTGGCAGTCGACTGCCACTTCACCTGCTGCTGCTCTTTCTTCTTCTACCGATAACGCTTTGAACCTCTTCTTACTTTATCATCTTCTCCTAACATCGAACCATAGTATGCAAGATATAAATGCAGCACTTGTTACATGGGAAATATGCCAAGGAGAAGCTCTTGGTGACTGGCGTGATCAAGGGCTTGAAGGAGGATGAATTGAGGAAGGAAACTCATAAATCAGAGTCTACTTCTATGAGTTGCATGATGGTGGAGGGTACTTCAATGGAAAGGGATAGTATGCATAAGGGTACGGTCTGTTGCCACAATTGCAGAGAAATTGTGTATTACAAGAGGGATCGTCGCAACTTGTTGAATCAGAAGAGTGCTAACATAGTCAGTGCTGCTGAATCAGGTGATAAGTTAGACTATATTCTTTTTTCAAGTTCCATAGATGTGGATTCTGACTGGTTTCTTGATTTAGATAGTTTTTTTTTATATTTGCTCCGAGAGGGAGATGTTTTCTAATCTACAATGGGTCGTTGTGTGAGGGCGGTGACCGGTGAGATTTGTGACGTAGTGGTGATGGAACAATTGAGTTGGAATAGTTTTTTTTTATATTTGCTCCGAGAGGGAGATGTTTTCTAATCTACAATGGGTCGTTGTGTGAGGGCGGTGACCGGTGAGATTTGTGACGTAGTGGTGATGGAACAATTGAGTTGGAGATGACAAATGGAAAGAGGTTCGCACTGGAGAAGGTCATACATATTCATTTGTTGAAACAAAACCTAATATCCTTGAGAACTCTGGAAGCACGGGGCTACAGGCACACGGCTTTTGGTGGAGTTCTATCAGTTTGGAAATGTCATCGTAAGGTGATGAGAGGAAGGAGGGTGTTCGGCACAACGTCAACAAGTTCCAAGTGTTTCTAAGCTCAACGTTCCCAAAATATCATTTAGTTCGCCGCAACTAGAATCACCGAAGTGAGATGATGATGTTCGAATATTGTCGGGAGGTGTGGGATGCCTCAGGGTAGGTGAAGTTCGTCCGGAGGGTGACGCGTCTGTGTTGACGACTACTGGGGTATACCCTTGAGAGTGCATACGATTGGAGAAATAAGAATAAATCAATAAATCGCGTTGTTTACAAGAGGATCTAGGAAAGATTCTAGAGGCAATTAATCGCACAGGTGTAAATACAGGTTTATGTAATCCAAGGTAGAGATTGTTGGGTTTATGTCTTGCATAGTCGGTTCGATGTAAAGAGAACAAGGGCGAAGTGAGAAGAGGTTCAAGCGAAGATGGAGGCGAAGGAGTTGCTTGATGTTTACTGTGCAGTCTGGAAGTTGAGAGTCAACTGCTATTATTGCATTCGACTGCAACTTGGTGGGTTGGGCTCGACTTGTTGTTTTGAGCAGTCGACCGACAACGACAGACATCAATAGATTGGGCCGATCTTTGGGAATGTGTTTGAGCCCAGTTTGTTCTCCAAGGTAGATCGTACGACTCCTCTTGTATGACTTGCTCTTTAGGATATATTGGACGGTGTTGGATCAAGACTACAACCTAGGGTTTTTCTTGATCTCTACATAATAATGTAATGACCTCTATTGAGAGGTGTGCCAAAATATTCTCTATTGTATACAACAAAGTATCATCTAGTGAAGTTTGAGATATAGATAGGTTCTTGGTGGGAGTGTTGTAACTCTTGTATTTTCTATAGTTGAATAATATCTCGATTATTTCTCCCCGGATTGGGTTCGCCGAACCGGGACAAAATTGTGTGCTTGTGTGTTTGGTTTTGGTCTACATTACTTGGTTGTTCATTGGATTGGTTGTCGCATTACTCGGCGCTTAACAAGTCGTATCGGAGCTTACATCATGGGGTTAACATATAGAGAGTAGATAAACAAATCATTCATCCAATTTAAAAGTGGGCACTCGCCTCTCACCTTCAAACCCTAAATAAACAAAAAATAGGGGGATAGAAAGATGGAGATTTAAGTAGAAAGAAAAATGAGGAGGCAATTCTTTTTCATCGTAGAGTTTTTTTATTCATCACCTATAAGAGGAGGATTGTAAGTTGTATTTTTTTGGGGATTTGTTGCATTGGGTACTTCTTTAAACTAGATGAATCAGAATTCCGAGAACAACACTTAATTTTAATCTCTTTGTATTAATTATTAGGGTCTTATATTTAATTTATATATATTTTAATTCCAGCAAACTGAAATTCCAAATCTGGAAACTTTAATTTTACAGATCTGAATACCATTTTTTTACGAGTGATTAGATTACCATTTTCTTTTAGGAGTGATTGTTGTACACTTGTCAAACATCCAGACTGAATAGAATTGTATCTTATTCTATCTAGATGGGACCTAATCTGCACCCAGGTTATAGTCTATATTCTAAGAAAAGCAGCAACTATCTTATATCAGATGTCAGAAAAAAATGTTAATATTTCCTAAAATGGGACTGTGGATTAGGACTAGAACTTGTTTTGTAATTGGAAAGTGACAAGGACATGTTGGAATATTGAGTGCTACATTTACGTATTGATGTGTTGAAAATGGTATGTACAAAAACAGTAATTAATTATAACAGTATTTGATTCGGTGATAATACATATCGTAACTGATTGTGCCAATTGGAATCTGCAGAGGATTTTTCTTAGAGAATATTGATTCTGTGATACATATATTTTGTGCAACCAAAATGTAGCTTGGTTATGGTTCCTAGTTCCATATTGCGAATAAAAGATCACAAATGTTGAATTATTCCTATCGTTTGTAGCCGATGTTGATAGATTTAGTACTTTTAGTCAAACATTTGCAAGATTTTGTACGTGGGCGATTATCTCAACAACTGATTTTTCCTTGTGATGAAACTGTCATATAATGTAACTATCATATATAAAGTGCCAACTTCTTTGAGAGTAGGTACTTATTTCAGTTCTAGTTTGGGAAGCCCAAATCTAATTTCTTACCATTATCCATGGAGTATTTTGCCACCGGAGTTGATGATATGAAATCAGAGTTATCGATATGAAATCAGTATTATCAAATGTATCTTCTATTCCCATTTATAAATAAATAAAAAATTCACTCCTGAAAGAAGGGAGGAAAGAAAATGCAATGAATAATCTCTTTGTTACTCTTATGCAGTGGCCAAACTAATATATCAAGATTGAAGTTAGATGCCTTCAACCCAAGTGAAGAACTTGAATCCACAAGGTGAAATAAACAGTAAATACCCACACAACTAGCGTAAGCTAATGCCAATGATCACTAATTCAAAAACTGAAGTTAAGCGAGAAAACGAAACATGCTGGAACACTATCCCAAATATTTAGGTGTACTCTAACCTTTTATTGTTTTATATCATATTCTTGTATCAAATTAGTATAGAAGAAGATGAAGATAGAAGATGGATAGAGAAGCTCTTGCATATGAATCACACTTGAGGATAGACATTGATTCAAGTATAGAAGAAGATGAAGATAGAAGATGGTCACACTTGAAGAAAGATAGTGAATGTCTACTGGCTCAAACTGCAGCCTTTGCCCGTGTTCTCATTATGGTTCTCTCTAACGTTTTTATCAAGATTGAAGTTAGATGCCTTCAACCCAAGTGAAGAACTTGAATCCACAAGGTGAAATAAACAGTAAATACCCACACAACTAGCGTAAGCTAAAGCCAATGATCACTAATTCAAAAACTGAAGTTAAGCGAGAAAACGAAACATGCTGGAACACTATCCCAAATATTTAGGTGTACTCTAACCTTTTATTGTTTTATATCATATTCTTGTATCAAATAAGTATAGAAGAAGATGAAGATAGAAGATGGATAGAGAAGCTCTTGCATATGAATCACACTTGAAGGTAGACATTGATTCAAGTATAGAAGAAGATGAAGATAGAAGATGGTCACACTTGAAGAAAGATAGTTAATGTCTACTGGCTCAAACTGCAGCCTTTGCCCGTGTTCTCATTATGGTTCTCTCTAACGTTTTTATCAAGATTGAAGTCAGATGCCTTCAACCCAAGTGAAGAACTTGAATCCACAAGGTGAAATAAACAGTAAATACCCACACAACTAGCGTAAACTAATGCCAATGATCACTAATTCAAAAACTGAAGTTAAGCGAGAAAACGAAACATGCTGGAACACTATCCCAAATATTTAGGTGTACTCTAACCTTTTATTGTTTTATATCATATTCTTGTATCAAATAAGTATAGAAGAAGATGAAGATAGAAGAATGATAGAGAAGCTCTTGCATATGAATCACACTTGAAGATAGACATTGATTCAAGTATAGAAGAAGATGAAGATAGAAGATGGTCACACTTGAAGAAAGATAGTGAATGTCTACTGGCTCAAACTGCAGCCTTTGCCCTTGTTCTCATTATGGTTCTCTCTAATGTTTTTATCAAGATTGAAGTCAGATGCCTTCAACCCAAGTGAAGAACTTGAATCCACAAGGTGAAATAAACAGTAAATACCCACACAACTAGCGTAAACTAATGCCAATGATCACTAATTCAAAAACTGAAAGTAAAGCGAGAAAATAAATCATGCTGGAACACTATCCCAAATATTTAGGTGTACTCTAACCTTTTATTGTTTTATATCATATTCTTGTATCAAATAAGTATAGAAGAAGATGAAGATAGAAGATGGATAGAGAAGCTCTTGCATATGAATCACACTTGAAGATAGACATTGATTCAGGTATAGAAGAAGATGAAGATAGAAGACGGTCACACTTGAAGAAAGATGGTGAATGTATACTGGCTCAAACTGCAGCCTTTGCCCGTGTTCTCATTATGGTTCTCTCTAACGTTTTTAGTTGTTATTGTCTCTGACGTTTTTAATTGTTATTGTCAAATTCAATGCTATTGAACTAATTCAAGAACTGAAATAAAGCGAGAAAACAAACATGCTGGAACACTGTACCAAATATGAAGGTGTAATCTAACCTTTTATTGTTTTATATCATATTCTTGTATCAAATAAGTATAGAAGAAGATGAAGATAGAAGATGGATAGAGAAGCTCTTGCATTTGAATCACACTTGAAGATAGATAGTGAATGTCTACTGGCTCAAACTGCAGCCTTTGCCCGTGTTCTCATTATGGTTGTCTCTGACAGTTGTTATTGTCAAATTCAATGTCAATCTCAACTTATGATTTGGAACTCAAACAGGGGTTTAGAAAGGTGGATCCAGATCGATGGGAGTTCGCTAATGAAGGGTTTCTCAGAGGCCAGAAGCATTTATTGAAGACCATAAAGAGAAGAAGGCCACCCTCCCACGCTCCTCAGCAGCCTCAGTCCCTTACCCCATACCTTGAAGTTGGACAGTTTGGAGTCAATGTTGAGATTGACCGGCTAAAACGCAGCAAGAACATCCTTATGGCTGAAATGGTAAAGCTAAGGCTGGAGCAACAGAACACACGTGCACATCTCAAATCAATGGAAGAGAGGATCCAAGGGACTGAACAGAAGCAGCAACAGATGTTGACGTTTTTAGCCCGTGCGATGAGGAACCCTAACTTCGTACAGAAGTTGGTTCAACAGAAGGAGAAGAGGAAGGAGATAGAAGCCATTTCGGAAAAGAGGCGACGACCAATAGAGCATGCCCCTCTATTGGTCCAGATAAACAATGAAGTAGCACAGGCATCCAGGGAGTTCTATGGTTACGAGGATCCAGAGCTTGAAAGTTTAGCACTTGAGATGCAAGGGTTCGGGAGTAGTAGGGAAGAGGAGCAACAAGAGGAAGTGGATGTGGAGCTCAATGATGAGTTTTGGGAGGAGTTACTGAATGAAGGAATTGGAGAGGAGAAAGGTACAACTGATATAGAACAGAGGTAGGTGATGAGGATGTGCAAGCATTGAGTGAGAAACTGGAATATCTCATCTCTACTAGCGCAAAATCGGTGGAACTTTATGTTGTTGTTTAGTGCTCATTTACTTTTAGGTAACATCATTTCTGGTTTGATTTTGTGATGTTCTTAAAACTGGAACACCGATTGTAGTATGTAAAGTAGCTAGCGTTTGGTGATATGTTTGGGTTTTTTATTCTGATCGGTAGAGTTGAGCAATACATGGCTGTCTTTCTTGAGAGTTCTTGTTGCTCACCTGTTGGGTAATGTATCATGTTAATCTTGTAATGTTGTGTAAATTAAGTTAATTTTTTTTTTTTGTTTGTAGGCCTGCTTATGTATTTCTTTTTTCGTACAGTTTCCTGTTAGTTGTGTAGTTGATTTGTTTGGTAATAATATGTGGTTGATCCTGAATTCGGTACTATTTTAATTTGGAATATGATTACCCTGGTAGCCTGGTTCAAGAGTTAAGTGAAGACAACAGATACATCTTTAGAATTGAACTGAACTTGAAATAGTCAGAGAAGTCCAAATGAAATTCTGATATGTACTCGAAGTTGCTAGAGAAGTACTGATGAATACTGCTACAGCTATGTGATAATTTGTTTTGTTAACAATTTGTTAACGTTGTGCACTTTCTTCTCCCTATAGGACTCCAATACAATATAGATGTAGCTTCATAAATATGGTATGTTAACTTTTCATCTCATTGAAAATGGTTAAATGGTAGGGTGAAAAAATTGTCTTGAAGCATCACAAAAGCAACATAGAAAACTATATACATTGAGAGGATATATGCATTATAACTGTTGCAAGTGCGAAATGACCAGTGCATTTAATGTCATCTTTGGGGCTTAAATTGGTTTAATAAACTTCTAGTAAGAATCGTGTGGGACTTGATCCAATCTAAGGTTAAGTTTGTAGCTGCAAACCTTTTAACTTGGACCAAGCTTAGAATCAGTATTAGTTTTGGTTTCTTATGCGAACGAAGTAATACATACTTGACGACACATATGAGAAGTCTACCAAAATGGTAGCAATCATTTTTCTTGAGTTTCCATGATCTTCTTATCAGGTCGTCTCTGCTTAAGTGCATACTATTATATAGATCGGTCATATAATATATGGTTATGGATTATTGGTTGGACGCCAACAATGCATTATCACAGAGTTAAAAGACCATCCTCCAAGTAGCTGCCTTCCGAGAGCACTAGGATCTCCCACTGGACAAAGTCTCGGTGTCAAACCCATCGGGCAAAGAGGACTCAGAAAATTGCAATTCACCAGCTATAGCATCAAACATGGGGTTGGAGAATTCTAGTTGTTTGTGAGTCCAATTGCAGGTTCTCTGTAGACTTGTAGACTGTATTAAGTGGATATTATTGTAATGGTCATATTAGCATATGACAACAATTCATCATCTTTAGACCATCTCCAACCCTAACACTATTTTGATGAAACTTTTACACCAAAATGATATACAAATCACATCAAACAGTAACTTTATCTTCGATCTATAACACCATTTCTAAATACCAAAAAAGAATATTCTCTGTATATTCTTCTCTTCCTACTTTTTATTAAACTATTGGGGGGTTGAAAAAATTACAATTAAAAAAAGGGAAAACGAAATGGACAACTTCACAGTTTTGTGTGCCTGGTTCTCCCAAATTTGTGGATGATTGCTTATATGAGGCGAAGGTTAAAAAAATATAAAATCCGCATACTGGGAAAATCCCCTGAAGAATTTAAGTCTTAATCATCCAAAAGAACTTGCTACTTAAAAGCCGTATCTCTCTTTAATACGAGACTAATTTTTTGTGTGGCTCTGGTATGTTCTTTATTTATTTATTATTAATATTATTATTATTATTAAAGGTACCAGCAATTTGCTCATTTAGTAAATAAGCAAGTGATGAGGTTACATGTAATTGGGAAATCCTAAAAGTGGTTAGATACTCAGTATATCACACGTATGTCATCTCATCGTTTGCTCATTTATTAAATAAGCAAGCTGCACATATCCATTTTATTCTTTTAATTAACTATTTATTAATGAAATATAGTTGTTATACTCTAGACTTTCCTCCACCAAAAAAAATAAAAATTCATTACCTCTGTATATTATTTTTTTTCGAATCTATAACCATCCCATTAGAGTTTGGCTACAAACCAAGACCACTCAAAACCCAGGCCGCCTAAGTTCACGCACTACGCATGCTCTGGACTCTACCACCTCCACAACGTCACCTTGTCTGCCACGCTCACTTCGAACCGACGAGCCAAAGCCACGTCTAACACTCCCAACCCCCCCGTATTCACGTGTCAGCACCCTTCTCCGTAAACTCAAAAACGTCACAAGACTTCCGGAAAAAGTACACTAAACGACAACTCCACTTACCAGAAAGTTGGTCCATTTCCCGCAATCAAACTTCGGGAATCTGCGATGTCCACGTTACAATTTATAAGGTTTGTGAACACAAAGCCTTTCATGCAACTGAGATGACGTGGCCTCATGCCATCCAGTCATGAGCTCTATATAATTGGTAACCTCCTACATTGGAATTTACGAATTAATTAAGTGAACAAGTATCAAGAGGAAATTACATTTCGAGATCTTTTACACTTCTTCCAAGTTTCTCAATTTACTCGATCAGTTAGCAATGGCAGCTTCAGCAACACTTCAGTCTTTCGTGGCCACTCCCATGGCATGTGCTGCCTTGAGGAACTCCTCGCTTGGCCTGCCTTCTAGGAGTGCTATGCGCATTCGCTGCCAAGCTGAGGTAACGCTCCAGGACTGCAAACAAACAAGTCTAAATAGTTTGTTGTTTATACATAAGCATTTGAAAATGATCGATCGAAGATGCGTTTCTATACTTAATTACTCTGCTATTGTAGAGCTGGTGTGTTTGACAAATGACATTTGAGAAAAAAATAGAGATCTTGTGAAATCTCATACCAATTTTTTTTCTATAGAATTTTATATTTGAAATTCCACGAGTTTCTTACTTTTTCAAGTTTGAAATTCACAAGTTTTTTGTTTCTTCTTGAATATTATTTGTCACACACATCTAGATATGCAAGTACCACTAGGGTGAATCTACTTCTATAAGAGCATCCACTATCGTTTACTAAAGTCATTGCTAAATATAACATTTAGAAATAGCAATAAAAGGGCCACGCTGCAATCGTTTAAATCTTAAAAATAGAAGCGACGAATGAACATCATCCGTCTTTGTATTTATTTTATTTATTTATTTATTTTTATGTTTGGGTATTCGGTGATTTTAAACGGAAAAAAAAAATTCAAAAACCTCCCAAACGGATGAACATCATCCGTTTGGTGGGTTTTGACTTTTTAATTATTTTTATTTTATTTTTATTTTTTTGTTTAAAATCATAAAAAAATCAAAATAAAAAAATAATAAATAAATAAACCATAAAAAAACCAAACGGATGATGTTACGGATGAACATCATCCGTTTGGGTTTTTTTCAGTGATTTTTTTTAAAAAAAATTTGTTTTCGACGAGAAACGGAGGATCTTCATTTGTCTCTCGGTTTTTTTAATTTTTATTCAACTAGACGGATGATCTTCATCCGTCCTTTTCGTCAAACGGATGAATATATTCCGTCTCCTATATTTAGCAATTGTCTAAAGTCTTTGCTAAGTTTAGCAAGTTACTGTGCGTTTCTATCTTAATTTTTGAATTTTTAGCAAACGAATGCAGTGTGTTTTTCTAAACCTATTTCTAATTTTTGAGTTTTTAGGCAACAACAGTGGATGCTCTAATGAGCGAGATTTTAGAAGATATTTAGAAGATATGATTAAAAAAATAAAAAAAATTTATGTCCTACGGCCTTGTTCCAAAATATAAAAAGATATAAAAATAAGAGGACGCAAATATAAGCAAGAAATTGAATTCTAAAACCTCTTAATTTTCTGTTGCTAATATAACGAAGTGCCTCCAAACCAATTATTGATACTAGTATCATGCACGTGCGATGCACGTGGAGGGAAAAGGAAAAAGACCCAAAAAAACGAATGAAAAGGATTAAAAAAAATGCACGTGCGATGCACGTGGAGGAAGAAGGAAAAAGACCTAAAAAAACGAATGAAAAGGAAAAAAAAAAGGATAACGAAAAGGATAAAAAGAAAATAATTTTCAAACTGATCCATTTTCAAAAATATTTACCAAACTGATCCACTTTCGAAAATATTTACCAAAAATGACATTCGGTGACAGATGACACTAACCCCTTCTCTCGTTATAATAGTAGATATATATATATATATATATATGATGAATACATGTGTTCATATACTAATTAATAACTTTACTAACTTTGACTTTCACATGTTGTACAGAAGAAACCAACACCAGCTGAGCAACCAGAAGCTCCGGCCATTTCTCCACCAAAACCCAAAGTAAATTATGATAATTAATGTCAATTAATCAACAGCACTACTCTCTTAGTCTCTTTACTAATTAATTCATCAATTTACTATGAAACTGTAACAGGCAAGCACCAGCTTTTTTGACGTACTAGCATTCAGCGGGCCTGCCCCGGAGCGCATCAACGGGCGACTCGCAATGATTGGGTTTGTTACTGCGGTTGGTGTTGAGCTGGCAAGTGGCAATGACCTCGCAGCACAGCTGGCAAATGGCGGAGTGCCGTGGTTTTTCTACACCGCTGCGCTGCTGTCCGCAGCGTCGCTGGTGCCGCTGTTCAAGGGCGTGACGGTGCAGTCCAAGTCAGGAGGGTTGTTTACGGCGGATGCGGAGATGTGGAACGGGAGGTTGGCTATGTTGGGGTTGGTGGCTTTGGCTGCCACTGAGTACTTCAAGGGAGGGCCTCTTGTTTGATTAATTGTCAAAAGTAATAAATTATTAATTAGAGTTTTGTGGTTATGTCACAAATATTTGGAAACATGAAAAAAGAGTTGTAGTTAGGAATTTGGAAAAGGCCGGGATGCATATGTGAGGAAAATGTCACAAATATTGTATCCTTATTTTAATTTTTGTGTGAATTGAACTTGGTATACAAAAGTTGTTGAAAGTTTATGATACAATCAGTGATTTCTGTTGCTTGTTTGGTCGGTTGGAAAAGGGTAGAACATTTGACTCTGTGAGACTTGCTAACAATCAGGATGCCCTCCAATTATTTTGAAACCTGTTAGTATTTTAACAATCAGGATGCCCTCCAATTTTGAAACCTGTTATAGTTCTCTCCAAAAAAAGAATTACATAACCCTTTCCATATTTACATGGTGTTCTAGGAAAATTTTGCCGTACTGACCCACATTTTGAATATATTTAACGCTCTGACCCACTTCTGAAAACAATTAGCAATCCTACTCAGTTTTGGACACGTCAGCATAAATCGTTATTGAAAATAATGACATAGGTTAAACGGCATCTATATTTAAAAAAAGTGTCATGCCGTTATTTGGAATAACGACATAGGTTATTTTATTTTTCGACCGCTTGTAGTCTCCATTTAGAGAAAAAATTGCAAGTGTGAAAACCTTATAACAGATGCCGTTATTTGAAATAGCGGCATTCTCAATACTGATGTCGTTATTTAGAATAACCGCATCAGTTATAATTTTTTATTATAAAAAAGTAACTTATTATTCATCATCTCTGACGAATAAGTTAGTTTTTTTTTAAAAAATTAATTTATTATTCATCCTCTCTGTTTCCAAACTACGGCAAGAGTTCATTTATATATAATTGATGCCGTTATCTCCAATAACGGCATCAGTCATTCGAATGTCGTTATTGGGAATAACGACATTATTTATAAGTTTTTTCACACTTAGAATTTTTTAAAGTTAGAAGATTTACACTTGTAAGAAAAATATACTGATGCCGTTATTCCAAATAACGACATGGAAAAAAATATAAAATAGATGAATAACGGCATGTAAATAACCTATGCCGTTATTTTCAATAACGATTTATGCTGACGTGTCCAAAACTAGATTAGATCGCTAATTATTTTCGAAAGTAGGCCAAAGCACCAAATATTTTCAAAAAGTGGTTCAGTACTGCAAAATTTTCGTGTTCTAGTAGGTTTAGCTTTTTCTTCTGATCTAATTTTCTTTTGTGGGCTCTGATGAACAGCCCATCTTAATTAGGAAATCCAACCTAATACAAGCCGAAAAGACAAAAAAAAAAAAAAAAAAACAAAACAAAAATCCCAACCTAATAAAATAAGAAAGAGATAGTCACTTAATTGAGAGAAGAAAAAAAATCGCAGCTAGAAGGGGAAAAAAAAGAGGCTTCTATATTCTTCTCAATTTCTTTGACTTTGCGACTCCAGGAAAAAATGAAACCCAATCAAAGAGTGGGCTGAGAAGCCAACTAGTCCCACCCCAACCATAGAAGATCCGTCCGATCATAATTTTTTATTGTTGCTATATTATAGCCTTTTACTACTACAGCAAACTCGTTTTGCTATATGTATAATATGCAAAAATGCATATTTTAACAAAGCACAACTGTGAATGCATATTTTAGCAAACTCGCTTTGCCGTTAACTTAGAGGGCACAATATAATTTTCCATTGTTGCGCTTACATGGGTTTTGTAGCCCGATTCATTTCTTCTATTTATGGTAGTCTTGTAATTACATGAAAGTTATAAAGTATTATATAATAGATCGACAATGTTGTAAATAAGTAAAATGTCAGTTTGTAATTATCTGAAATGTTTTTTAAAACATCTATGGTGTCTTTCGCAAAACAGAAATATAATTTGCAAATACTGAAAGCATCACTTTTGTATTAACTTTCACTACAACATATAGGGCTTTTGACAGCGGACTTATTATAGCATTTAAATGTTAATGCTATTGAAAGTGATCAATAATAGCATTTTTGAAGAAAATGTTGTCTTTAATTAATTTTGAAATTTACCCTTAGTTATGACAGCGTTTTCAAAACGCTATATTATTTACGACATTTTAAAAACGCTGTTATATCTATAATTAAACAAAATAGATATGGGCAAAAAAAAATAAAATATCTAAGTAAAAAATCTAAATCTATCAAAACCCTTTTAACTTCTCTCTCCCTTTTCGAAAACGTCCCCGCGAAATCTACCCTAATTTCTATTCATCCGCGCCTCCCGAATCCCCCTGATTTCTATTCCTTCTCTCCCTTCTCCTCCCCGCAGATAGTGTACATTTTCTAAAATCCCTAGCCCCCCAGCACTGAGTTCTCCACCTGCCCGTAGCCACGCCGACGCCGCCGCTCTCTTTCTCTCTCCAATTCAATCACGTCGCGTCGCACCCTCCAATCCACTGCCGTGGACGTCGACGCTGCCCTCTCCTCCTCCTCTTTCCCTCACGGATCATCTCTGGTAATTTATTTAATTTTCAGTGATTTATCTGTACCTTAGTTCCTTACTCTTTGGAATTTTGGGCCAAACTGGGAAAGAAAATTCATCGTTTTCTTTGAATTTTCATGGATTTTATTAATTAATCTTCTCTTTTATTTTCTACTCTAAAATTTTATTTTAGCAAAGGATGAATATTATTATTTTAGTCATGGACAGTGAGTTGGTTTGAGCATGTGTGTAATTGATAGTTTATCAATGATTTCCTGTTTTTTTTTATTAAATTTTGTTTTTTAAATATCCACATCTCAAATCTTTTCTATTTGTATTTCCATGTTCCCACCTCAAATCAATATGGCGATTCCAAAATCAGTCCTAGTATTCAAAGGACTATTTTACCATTTTCCTTTCTTTTTCATTCACTAATTCGTCATCAAATAGAAGAAAATCCAAGCAATCCTATTCAAGTCCCTTTAAATCTCTTGCATTAGTGTACATTTTAGGTGTTAGAAGCAGTAGGGTACATTTTCTAGTAAATTGTAAGAGAAACAGGTTGTAATATGTGTTTTACGGATTTTTTTGTATATTCAGTAAGTTAGAACTAGCTCCAGTTGAGAATGAAAATGAGAGAAAATCAGTTAGATTTTTAGCATGCACTACTGATACCAAAAGGTCATGCTATTCTAAAGTGATGAGATATTTAGTACAGAGGACTAGGTAGATTTGCAGAAACATATGTTTAGTTAAAAAGGATTGAAGGGGGTATTCTTTCGCAAGCATAGATTGAGGTCCTTACCAAATAAATAAAAAACATAACGGAAAAAGGATATGTTAGCTATTCATTTAACTGGATAAATAAGCTTTCGCGAAATGAATGTAGAAAAAGTATCCATCTAATTCAAACACTTCGTTGAAGTTTTCTCTTATACGACTCAAGAAGTATGCCTATTATCTCATTTTCCCGTACACATATATTAACCAGGTAAAATGGATGTGATTGGTGTTATCTACTTCCTAAAACATTACTTTTATTGCAGTTCCATACAATAGTAAAGTACAAAGCTTTATACATCATTATTGCCAAATCTTAATATCAAATATATGTTGTATTTCTCCTTACTTTGTTGGTAGGACTATTTAAACCTTTTATCTGTATGCTATCTGATATTCAGATCTTTTACTTAACAACCTAACAGTAGAGTTTGCCTTCCGGATTTGCAGATCCGCTGGAAAATCATTAGAGGAAAGATCATAAGCAAAAAGGGCAAACACTACTGGTTCCTCAAGCAGCGCTAGGCAGGGTATGCCAATATTCTATCGCTTTATTTACTGAGTAATTGATTGGATGTCTTTGCAAAACTCTTATATTAGTCTATGACCACTCTCTCACTCTCTCTCGCTCAAAATTTAATATATCTCTCATCATTGGTCATGAATTATGCTTGTCTTTTCTTTGTGAGTCTATGAGTACTCATGATTTTTGGTTTTTTAAAAAATGGAAAAAAAGTTGTTACACATAGTAAATAAGTTAGAATTGGTTTTGATATTGAACCTTATACTTTAGTTGTAATCTGAAATTCTGTCTCAATTGCATGTTTTGCTAGTCATTGAAGGGCTATAAGGATCATGAAGAAGGAATTCCTGTTCTTTTCCTTTTTCTAACTCATGAAAGTCATGCAACCTTTTTAAATTTTTACTCAATGCAGTTGTCCTGATTATAGATTAAATAGGTATATACTTGAGAAGCTAAGCATTAGATAATGTGAACTCAGTGACCGAGGAATACTAGCTAAGGTTGTCTCTGGCAAAACCACAACCCAAATAATCCATGGCATCCATGAATATTTATCAAACATTCTAACCATCGAGTAACTGTTTGCTGCCAATTGTCATACGATTCAAAAATTTTAAACTAACAAAAATAGCATCAACTCTATAATGTTTCAGATGCAATTTTTGAAGTATTATAATTCTAGGTTAAGATATACATGTACAGCTGTATGAGGTTTTTATTATTATTATCAAGAGTAAAATTTGATGCTAAGTTGTCTTATAATATAAACAAAAACGTAGGTCCATGCCCATTAGAATTAAATCCCAACCACCGCAATGTCCACAACCATCACTGATTCTCATATAATGCCATGCTGCCTCGACAATTTTAATATTTAAGTACATATTTGTTCACATATAATGCCTATATGATGAGTAAATTCTCTAATAAATCTAATTCACTGTCTTCAGTAGAGCTTAAATAATCTACTTCTGAACTACTCCCTAATTCTGAAGCCTCAATTCAAGTAGCTGGCTAATATATTTGGGATGAAGGCTTTGTTGATGTTGCAGTATTAGCACACCAAGTTGAGCTGCCAAATCAGGTCATTTGATGTTACTAATATATGGCTCAGACAAATATATGGCTAAGACATCGGATGATCAGAAATGCATAATAACTAAGAAGTATATTCTTCATGTTATATGTAGGTATGCAGAATGACTAGATACATCCTAATGCATATTTAATATCATGAAGTTGGTTTTCTTCAATATAACTAATATTTTCTGATCTCCTCCTTCCAGAGAGGCATTTCTGTAGATGCTGTAAATGCTCTTATTCATCAAATTGATTTCTTGTTATTTATAAGTATATGAAGGTCAGTTATCTGAGCGATTTCTTTTGGTTATTGCTTGAAATCAAATTGATTTCTTTTGGTTATTGCTTAAAATCAAATAAGAACAAAGCAGAGAAAGTTTGACAGGATAAGATAAACCAATTCGAAATAGTACTTTTAAATAGACTAGTGCAACCTCTGTAAATGACTTGGTTCCTTTATCTCTATTCAAAGAAATATGCTTATTTACCTCCAAAACAATAATGATTCACGACTGAGGCTCAAGAGATGATATTACTATATGAGTCTGTAAAGAATAATCACACACATGCTCAGTATGGTTGTGTATGCTGAGTGCAAGTCAGTGGATATCTAATGGCTATATGTCGATTCAAAATCTTTGTTTTGTTCACTTCTGCTTATCTGATATGCTAATTTTACATTGAATAGTAAATTTGCACATTGATAATCAATTATTTAGCTAGTATCTGCTGATGGGATATTCCTTTTCCCACATCCTGCATACATACCTTATGTATCAGATGTATAAATGTATACTTACTGCATATCAGTGAAGGGGGGTTTCTATATATATCAGTTATATAAGTGTATACTTATGTTTCAATTAAATAAAATTCGTCTTCGTATATCTGCATATATATCTTCAATCAGAGAAGGGTTTTACTCCCACAGCCTGTGTATATACAAATACAGTGAAGGAGAGGGTTTCTACACCTCATATATATATACCCATGTACACTACAAATCAGTAAAGAGGATCACCTTTTAGACAACCTGCATATGATCTATTCCTATAACCTGCATAGTTCACTACCATTATAACCTGCATTGTTAACTACTATTACAATATGCATAGTTACTTTCTACATATATCTGCATATATACACATGCTTTAATTAGTAAGAAGGCTGTTGTACCAGCTATATATATGTATACAACCACACAGAGTAATTTGCTTCTGAACATACCCTTGTGTTTTCCCTAATAAAAGCTAAGTCATAAAATACACTATGTCAAGACCATTAGATGTATTTTTTGTCTAGCAAACTAAAAAACATAGTGTATTTTTACATATGATATTATACACATAATGCTGCTCCTGTTTATTTTGTGAGCCTAAGTGTTGTCTCAACCATCATATGAAAAGAAAATAAAAATAATTGACTTATAGAAAGCGTAACAAATATTTTTAGGTGTCACAGACAGAAAACTATCGTATCAAATGTACAGTCCAATCTGATTGAAATTATATTTTTTATCAGTTCTTTGAGATGGTACTTAGTAGAATAACACGGAGAGCAGTAGATAAATACCCTAATTATATAGCAATCTGTTGATTTGAAAAGGAAGTACTTACTCTTCCAAGTCTAAATTCCAAATATTTGATACGGACTACTGAAGTAAGTCGACATTGTTATGGAAGTTACAGGAAGCAAAAAGTTTTGACTCCAGTATAGCAAAATGAAGCTACTGAAGAAGTAAGAATTGTCTAGCTTCGTAAAGACTGGGAAATTTACCAGAAAGTGCATAATCACTTTGGGAATAGCATCCTCAATATTTTTTCTGACAATGTTGTATGATTTCAATAATAATTTTGTGATTGCTATCTCCACAGCCTCCTGCTCTGTCTCATTTTCTGAGGGCTTCAAGATGATTGGTGGCTGAATAATTCTCTAATTTTATCATTCTCAAAACATCTTGTGCATGTCAGATTGAGTCTTATCATCATATATTCTTCTATTTCCCCTTAGCCGTGTCTAGCTCACACTTGGTTATTGATCACAATTGCTGGTTGTTGGAGTTTATGGAAATAAAAAAGGGTTGAGCTTTTAACTCAGTAAGATATAATTCAGATACTATCATTGCAAATGCTAAATTTCGGTTCTCATTATGGTTGAATGCAGTTCCTGATACTAAGATGAAGGCTAAGATGATTGATGCACTAGAAAATGAATTAGCTCTGGATCTGATGGTGGGAAACACTGCTTCTCAGCTAATTTTAGTGAGTAGCCATTTAGATTGGTTGTTTACAACCTAGAAGAAGAGCGATCAAAGTCTGTGAAAGAAGCATAAGACGGAAGAAGAACTTTCTAAGGAGCTGGGTTCCTGTTTTTGTAATAAACTTTTAACTGATTTAAACTCGGGTTGTAATATTGTCTGCTTTTTGAGCTGCTGTCTGAAACTTCTTGTACGGGTTAGTAGCCTATTATGTTTTTGATTGAGATCATCCTGAAGGGTTTGGTGGTTGCAAGATCTGATAATCGGTGTAAGTAAAGGTGTACGACAAATTTTGTATATTGGATGAACTTTTGTATCAGTTTATTGTGAAGATATTTCTATGTTGGTATGTTTTTATATATTTGTACACAAATTTGCGAAACTTTTATAGTTATAATGGTGTATTGACATTTTCGATAAATCGATTTTTATTTGTATCCGTAGATTTTTTTGTATACAGTTAAATATGCTATAAATTTTATAGCATTTGCCGAACGCTATAGATTCTATAGCATTTTACAAAACGCTATAGAAACTATAGCGTTTCGAAAACACTATAGAAACTATAGCATTTTGTAAGACGCTATAGAAACTATAGCGTTTACGAAACGCTATAGTAACTATAGCGTTTTGTAAAACGCTATAGAAACTATAGCGTTCCGGAAACGCTATAGTTTCTATAGCGTTGGTCAAAACGCTATAGACTTATTATAGCGGGGCTTTTGATAGCGTTTGTAAAACGCTATTGTAGGTCTACTATAGCATTTTATGAATGCTATCAAATGTCATATTTGTTGTAGTGTTTATTTTCTTATTTTTTTTTGAATGAGAATCATATGGACATATGTTTGCATATTGTGTTTATTATAATATTAATGCAAGTGTCTGATATTCTATAAGGTTGATAATATGGTGTGAGGTGACACACAGAAGATCATATTATCAGTTCCCTATGGAATATATAAATAGTTCACAACCTAGACGGACTTGGACAATCCATTAGAAAGGTTGTAGTGTAATCTGGTATTAGTCTGTCTTGACTATAGGTTTACACTAGTACACTTTGTGTGTATTGAACAGGACCACTTGAGGTTGTTCTCTTTGTACTGACTACAAAAGAGAACAAACACCTCTGTTATTATGGATGCTTATGCTCTTAATCCAGATATAATAACAGACATGTATATGCAGTGTGCATTACTTTGACTCATAAAAGAGTGAGATTCATTATGGATCAATAACCTCTATGAATTGGGTAATAGCATTATATGTATGATGGGCTGTTGATTGTAAAAGGAATCCATGTCCCGATACGTCGGGTTGATGATGTCCCCTTAAGGAGCTCATAAGGATTGTCATGTAAACCCTGCAGGTGGATTACATCCGACATGACAAATAAAGTTGAGTGGTACTACTTAAGGATAAAAGATGTTGATCAATATAGTTGTCAGTAACTTAATTTGATCGACGGACATTCGATATCTTAACATGGGGAGCTCAATGAGCATATAATAAAAGGAGCCCATAAATATAATTTGGGATTAGGAAGGTAGTACAACAATAGCTCCTTAGTGGACCGAGCTATTGTTAATGGACCTGGGTTGTGTGTTCGGGCTGAACACGGGATACTCAGATTCGTTAGGAGACCTAACCCTAATTTCTCCTCATGGTCCCTGCCGTAGCCTTATATATATCCTCTATTTCTCTGGCCGTCATTGACAATCTGAAATATAAGATTTTTTTCTCAAAACTCGTGATTCACGTAAGGAGAGAAAGAGAGGTCAGCCAAGGAGAAGAAAGGTTGGGAGATCGTTGCCCACACGACGTCCAACCTGAGGAAGGAATACGTGCAGAAGATCTTGGGGTCACTGTCGTCTTCTTCTCACCGCAGGTATAATTTGTGAACCCTAGATTCCGCTATATAGGGTTAGATCACATTTTTAATCTGTTTATATTTAACGATCGATACGCACACCAATCCGTAGTCCTGGGAATCATCTCAGTTCCATCAGGGGGCCAAAATAAAGTAGATCTATTTGCTTAATATCTAGATAATAAAACACAAAGAAAGCTATCAAGTGGTTCTCCTTCAATCCCTCCAAAATCAAAGGTCCAGATCTAACCTCACAAAACACATTTCCTCCCAAAAGTTCCTCCCAAAAACTCAAATTCAAATCCCCCCAAGTAACTCATTTATTTATTTAATTATCTCTCTCTCTCTCTCTAATATATATATATATATATATATATACACACACACACACATACATATATACATACATACATACATACATACATACATACATACATACTAGATTTGCCCGTGGGCACGTGCCAACGGCACGTCTTCGAAACGATACAAAACACGAAAAGTCCTGTAAACAGTAAAACAACAATTATGTAGCTCAAATTTGAATAGTATGACAATAATTAGTTGTAAATAAAAATTCATGTTTCCATTAGTATATGTTAAAAAATAATTATAAATGGGGGTGTAAAATCAACTTCTTAGGGCTTTAAGTGTGGAAAATGATGAAATTTAACTGTTGAAGAGATATTTGATAACATGTGCAATAAAAAAATATAAAAATTCTAAAAATTTACAAATCTAAAATCTTAAAATCTAAATTTCCAAATAAATAAAAAAAGAATGGGAGAGAGAGATAGGAAGAGAGAGAAAGAGAGAAATATAAAAAAGTGAAGAGAGAGATAGTAATAAAGTAATGAGTTTTTTAGTTTTGGGGGGAAATTTTGGTTTTGGGATTTAAAATTTTGAAAGGGAAAATGTGTTTTGTGAGGTTAGATCTCGGCCTTTAATTTTGAGGGGATTGAATGTGAGCACTTGATAGCTTTCTTTGTGTTTTATTACATAGATAAACACACACACACACACACACACACACACACACACGGTTTGCTTGTTGACACGTGCTTACGACCCGTCTTCGAAATGATGCAACTGGTTTGATTATATAAAATAGTTTTGGAGGTCCAGCAAATTAATTGAAGTAGCAAACATATTATATGAGAAAGAAGTATATTTACCTTTAAGCTCAACCATCGCCTTTTTGATCATTAGCTTGGACTTACCTGGAATATATATAGTTTGTTAGAAACACTGCATAGAATTTTTTTAACTTTAGCATCAATTTTAAATGCTTGTAATATTTATTCAAGGACATTATCATATAGGTTTTATAGAGCTTACTCCAATCCCATAACCACTATGAGCATGTCTAAATACAATGGTAACTCAAGTGCAGGTGTGAAGGTATCTACCATACCAATAATCTAAATATTTGTTTGTCTGAGACACAGTTTGCAATTGAAATACCTCTTATTATTATTTCAACCAAAATGAAATACACGAAGTTCTCAAAATTCTAATCCAAGCTAATCATTTCTTTTATCTCCACTTTGTCTCCCCATTGCACCTATATATAAAAAAAATCAAAATGGATAAATAACAAATTTACTTTAGCTGTCTTTCTTGACTGGAGAGTTTGCACCCTTCACTGGTAAACTCCAGTCATCCCAATTATATATATCCAAACATACACTAAAAGTTCTCATATGTTTTGTTATCAATGGTTTCTAATAACTAGTGAAGAACTGTAACACCCAAATTTTTTTTTTCTTCTCCAAACCTCCAAATTCAATTCTATCAATTTCTATATCACTTTGATCATAAACTAAGAAAGTTATATTTCAGGAAAAATTTTGACAGAGTCTCCCCTGTAAATTTTACCTCGAAACACAAAAAGCTTACGGAATTCTGCTCAAAATTCCGTAGCTCACAATCCACATAATATTTTCATGGGCTCCCCATGCCAAAATGAGCAGATACACACAGGCAATATAATATAATGCTCTGGGGGCCAAACTCATAACGGATTATCAAATATCAATTAAAAGCTATAAATTTCTTTGAAAAACGAGGTAAAATTTTAGAAAAATCCTTGTAAAACCTACCACAGAGCCCGGTACTCCACAACGAGATGGGTACGGGTCACAAACATACCACACCACCTCACACTATACTCATCATCGTCATATACATGCTTATACACCCATAATACAATTTAAATCATAAATCTATCACTTGACATAATAACTTAAACAGTAAATAAATAAATAAAAAGAAAAGCTTCGCACCATCCAATCCATCCCTCACCTCTGCACTGCTGAGGACCTGTAACAGTAGGGGATCTAGGGCAATCTAAGGACTCCCTAACCCCCTAAACACTAAGGGGTTAGCCATTTCTGGTGTGAGTATAATTTACTAAACTCATAAATCAATTAAATTATAAGAAGAAAACAACTTAAACTTACGAACATCAATATAAGAAATTCAACCTCGAATTCGCATAAAAACGCCATACATACGAATTTATATCAAGTATTCCGCCAAACTGTATCCATCTGAACAAAACCATAACTTCACTATATGCATCATATTAACATGTAACTGTGTATATATATATAAATATATATGCATACAACTACTTCAATTCACACACTCAATCCTATAGCAACATATTAATTCACACACCATTACTTTTCATTTTCAACTCTCCAACGCTAATACTCTATCTTTTCACAATTTCCATCACCTCACCATTTCTTTATTTTCACAACTAATCTCAAAATGTCACTACCACTTTGCTTCATACCTATTTAGCCACGTCCCACATTTGCCATACATTAGTTTCTACGAACTCATAACTCGTAATCTCTCATACTCAGTTTCACATTACATCCCACCACATTCATTTCTTTCGTATAACACCTATCATCACATCTCGCAATACCACACCTTTACTCTCCTCATACATTATCATACTCATCATCAATTCATCCTGGTTATACTGACTTTCATTTTCCCTCGCAACACATATTTCAATTTACTTCTCCTTTATTTCCAACCTGAAATATCGGCATCATATCAACAACTCGCCTATTCATCCTGAAAATTGTGCCTAGGCAGGTAGTTCCCACTATTTCCTCCGAAATAGCAGGCGGGTAGTTTCTAGTCACAATTCCCAGGCACTCAACTTATAACACAACATACTTTCTAAAATAACCATTTCCATCACCAAACTCATAATACAGGTAGTTTTCTTGTATTATATCACGTATCACATCATAAGCATAAGCATCTCCTCTCATAATATCATATTAACTCATCTCTTATAACGCACCCATAACATCTCAGTACACATGGCAATTTACTTGCATTTCATCACATCATTAACATATCTTTTATAACACAAAACACCATAGCTTCACTTTCATTCTTATCACAATATACTCCATATCCCAATCATAGTTTGGGCAATCACATATCACACCCCAAAGCCGATAGCCTGGGTAATACTCACCGCACCCCAAACACACAGTCAGGGTAATATCACATCACATCTCAAGTCAAATGCTCATATCTCCCGTAGTATATTCACATCTCCCATAATATAAATAATCTCCGTAATATATATCATATCATCAACATCTTTATATATACATACATTCTTTCAATACACATATACACCTTTATATTTTCTCCTTTTCAGTACCCACACAACTGACCTCCTCGTACAACACAGGGATCTCTGTGCCTCCCATCCCGTACATTTCAATCCCACTAACCCACCACATCACCCAGATCCAGGTGTCCTAAGCATCTACCATTTGTGGGCTGGATTGAAAGTACGGTTGCACGCTTGTCCAACCAAGACTAAAGCCAAAAGGCTAGTCAAAAGTAAAATATAACATGTGGATCGATGCTCACACAGAGTCTTACACGTCCGAGGCTACGTCTTCCTCCTGGCCCTATACCAGCGAGGGAAACTCCTGATCCCCAAACATAGTTTGGGGCAATATATAACTCCTGATCCCCAAATATAAAATTTGGGGTAATATAAATATAACACCTGTTCCCGGGTGTATCCCGGGCCTGTGGGGTCTAGCCCAAACCCCGAGAGATTGTGTGGCACTGCAATATTTAATTCTCCTTTATATACATATACATATCTCCTTTATAATATTTCTCCATATACATATCTCTCCTTTATAATATAACTCCATATATAAAGATATCTCCTGTATATCATAACGTCTTAAGAATATAACTCCTTTATAATACCATTTTGCCATTATAACATACCATGAAAGCATTTATCTCCTTTAAAACATAACTCTTTTATCATATAATTTTGCCGTTATCACATAACATGAAAGCATACACTCCATTAAATTCATAAGCATGCACAAACCATTAGTCTCATCAATTATCGTATCAAATTCTCATTTACGACCCACACGTCACACATACATCATATCAATTTCGCATCACTCTATCACATAAAATTTTCCAATTTATCACCCACATAACACACCTAGTACTCATACACCACATCATCCACTTCATCTTGTTATCACATCACAATATCACATCATACACACCATACTTTCCATCTTATCACATTAGTCATAAGATCACGCATCACACATACACACATATATCTCTAATCATTACAACCCCGAAGCATATAACTATTTGTCTGCAAACATCAACACACTCTCATACATATATATACCAATTCCTTACACCTCATAATTTACTCCGTATCATACGTATAAATTTCTCTATTCAATGCACCTTACACATCACACAAGACAACCTTAATTTAAAATTTGCATGGCACATTAGATACATTAATTAAAAACGATCATACTCACATAGCATCCCGCGAAGACTCGAAGTGTCATCTCGTCATCCCGCATCCAAAGTCGCCAACATATCCTATTATCAAATTTCAACGCAATTAAGGCTCAAATCATTCAAACCAACCACGGGAAAACAATAATACTAATTATCTTACTATCACACAGACGTTCTATTGAACGTCTGGGATACACGTGCGATGCACGTAATAATCTAATGTCTAAGGGATTTTTTTATTCCCCAAACAATTACTAGAACCATTTCCAATTTATTCTAATGGCTAAACTACAATTTCTACTACCATGCGAAAGATAATTTATATATATATAATTCTCATTTCCAAGCCCAAAACCCTAATTTACTAACAACTTGTAATTTCTCTAACAACCCACTAATTCCTCAAATCTTCTACTTCCAATACCTCTAAATCTCTCTACCATAATAATCCTACTCGATAAAACTAACCACACTTAATTTTATACGAATAAATAAAATAGGGTATACCTTTTTGGAATCCTTTCGAAAATCCGATGCTACCACGTTGTAGAGAACCCTTCAATTAGCCATCCCATGGAATTAATTTGAAAATCATGAAGGATTTGAGTGGATTTGGGAGGGAGAGAGAAGGGGCCGAATGGGTTTCGGTATGATCGGGAGAAGGGAACGGGAAGGGAGAAGAAAGAAGGAAAGAAAGAAAATGGGGAGGGTTTTTAAAAAATAATGTATATAATAATAATAAGAATAAGGTATATTTACCTATAAACCCTCCACATCAAAAATATTACAATTAAACCCCCAACTCTTTTCTATAATAATACAAACAATATGAAACACATTAAAATTAGCTTATAATAATCCCCCATAACGATAAAATAAAATAAACTATATTTCCTCACGCAAAATCTCAACTCTTAACTCTAATATAACAATAAGACCAATTTACCACAAATATTCATACTAATATCAATATTTAATTAAAATACATCAAAAATAAATTTTTTTCACCACTCGAAATATATAAAAACAGGCATTTTCGGTATTTTACAAATTCGAGGTGTTACATTCTACACACCTCAAAAGAAGCTCGTCCTCGAGCTATAGGGGTTAAGAAAACTCCCCAAGCGATTTCAAGATACCTCCTCCACACCATTACCTAGGATTTCCAGGTACATTATCAACATCAAACCTCGTGTATATATATATATATATTCTTATTTTACATCCGCAATATACGAATTCACATACAATCCATTACTGTTCAATTTAAATTTTCTAATCCCAATATTCATTCTTCCACAATTATCATCATAATAGTATTATATGAATATAACAACATGATGCTACTACATATTTTCTTCATTTCTATTTGGCTATGCGCTTCATTTACTTATATTATATCATCAACTCACCCATTCATTCTGGAAGTTGTGCCAAGGCAGGTAGTTCCCACCATTCCGACGGAATTAGCGGGCGAGTAGTTCCCTGACACACCTCCATGGTACACAACTCATAACAGAATATACTTTCTGCATTCATCATTATCATAACTACTTTCATAGTACAAGTATTTATTCTAATGAATAACGCCACAGTTATCTATTTTTATAGCATCATAAACAGATGCATTCATTCCCAGAATAACCCGCTCGTTTATGACGTAAAACACAATTATTACATTTTATTATACTATGGAAGGTACTTGCATAGAATCCCATCATTAGCACATCACTAATTAGAATGTTCATTCTCATTGCATCAAAAGCATGTTTTATAGCTCATTCACATCTCATTCTTGATAGACTGCCTTAGACTGCCCTAGACTGCCCTAGATCCTTAGACTGCCCTAGATCCCCTACTGTTAGGGAGTCCTTAGATTGCCCTAGATCCCCTACTGTTACAGGTCCTCAGCAGTGCAGAGGTGAGGGATAGATTGGATGGTGCGAAGCTTTTCTTTTTATTTATCTATTTACTGTTTAAGTTATTATGTCAAGTGATAGATTTATGATTTAAATTGTATTATGGGTGTATAAGCATGTATATGACGATGATGAGTATAGTGTGAGGTGGTGTGGTATGTTTGTGACCCGTACCTATCTCGTTGTGGAGTACCGGAATCTGTGGTAGGTTTTACAAGGATTTTTCTAAAATTTTACCTCGTTTTTCAAAGAAATTTATAGTTTTTAATTGATATTTGATAATCCGTTATGAGTTGGGCCCCCAGAATATTATATTATATTGCCTGTGTGTATCTGCTCATTTTGGCCTGGGGAGCCCATGAAAATATTATGTGGATTGTGAGCTACGGAATTTTGAGCAGAATTCCGTAAGCTTTTTGTGTTTCGGGGCAAAATTTACAGGGGAGACTCTATCAAAATTTTTCTTGAAATATAACTTTCTTAGTTTATGATCAAAGTGATATAGAAATTGATAGAATTGAATTTGGAGGTTTGGAGAAGAAAAAAAAAAATTGGGGTGTTACAGGAACACTTCACGATAGTAATTTCTCTTGTAGTAAAGAATTTAATATTGCATATTTGTCAAGTTATTTTAGATTGCTAGTCAGCTTATCTGTCCTGCTATGGTTTGGAGCCCAAATTGAGATCACCAAATAATCCATCTCTCACTTACGTACACTTTAAATCAAAACCAATAAAAAACTTATCAAATAAATCACCAAATAAAAATTTTTTAAACCAAAAAAATAAAACAATCATACCTCTCTGAACTTAAATACCATGCACACACAAAATTCGAGTTAGCAAAAAATTGAGTAATCCTCTGCACACACAAAATTAAAAATTAGAATGAGAATTCAGTTAATGAGATGAAATTAGAATCGTCGCATCGCATATAGAGGCTCACGATTCGGTGGAGGGGAGTCGCCGAAACGGAGTCACTTGATATTCGCGCTAGATTTGGTGGAGGGGAGTTACCGATACGGAATCAGCAGCGAATCAAATATCGGTGACGACTTCTTGATTGGGGTTCGACATTGAATTTGGATTTGGATTTGCTTTGAGATTTTCAAATTTTCAAAATTTCAAAATTTAAATTTTTTCAAAATTTCAAATATTTAAAATTTATTTTTTTAAAAAATTTTTTATTTTAATTTTCAAAATTTTCAAAATTTCTAAAAATTCAAAAATTTCAAAAATTTTAAATATTAAAAAATTATTTTAAAAATTATTTTAAAAGTTTTAAAAAAATGTTTTTATAAGTTTTTAAATTTTTTGAAATATTTTTAAAGCTTTCGAATTTTCAAATTTTTTTGTTTTTTATTTTTTATTTATTTTTTATTTTTATTTTCTTAATTATTTGAATAGAAGAGAGAGAGAGAGAGAGAGAGAGAGAGAGAGAGAGAGAGAGAGAGAGAGAATAATTAAATAAATAAAAGGAGTTATTTTGGGTGGGGGATTTGAATTTGAGTTTTGGGAAAAACTTTTGGGGGAAAATGTGTTTTGTGAGTTTAGATCCGGGCCTTTGATTTTGGGGGATTGAAGGAGAACCACCTGATAACTTTCTTTGTGTTTCATTATATACTAGATTTGCCCGTGGCCACGTGCCTACGGCACGTCTTCAGAACGATACAATATATGAAAAGTCTTGTAAACAGTAAATCAATAATTATGTAACTGAAGTTTGAATAGTATGACAATAATTAGTTGTAAATAAAAGTCCATGTTTCTATTAGTATATGGTGAAAAATAAATATAAATTGGGATATAAAAGTTCATGTTTCCATATATATATATATATATATAGAGAGAGAGAGAGAGAGAGAGAGAGAAAGAGAGAGAGAGAGAGAGAGAGAGAGAGAGAGAGAGATGATTAAATAAATAAATGAGTTATTTTGGAGGGGAAATTTGAATTTGAGTTTTGGTGGAAAACTTTTGGGGGGAAAATGTGTTTTGTAAGGTTAAATCTGGGTCATTGGTTTTAGGGGAGATTGAATGAGAGCCACTTGATAGCTTTCTTTGTAATTTATTATATAGATACTAGATTTGCCCGTGGGCGCGTGCCTACGACCCGTCTTCGAAATGATACATCATATGAATGTCGTAAATCCAACTTCTTAGAACTTTGAGTATGGAAAATGATAATAACCGTTGATGAGATATTTGTTATTTTCAATGTAACATAAGCGATAAATAAATGCATTAAAAATTTAAAAATTTACAAACCTGAAATATGAAAATATAAATTTCTGAGTAAATAGAGAGAAAATGAGAGAGAGAGAGAGAAATAAATAAATAAATAAATAAATGAGTTGTTTTGGGGGGATTTGAATTTGAGTTTTGGGGGAAAACTTTTGGGTGGGAAAATATGTTTTGTGAGGTTAGATTTGGACCATTGATTTCAACCCTATTGAATGAGAGCCACTTAATAGCTTTTTTTTGTGTTTCATATATATATATATATATATATATATATATATATATATATATATATATATACTAGTTGGAATTTACCGTGCACCAAGTGCACGTGACTTGGTGCACATAAATATTGAAAATTTTATCTAAACATACTTGTATTTAGCACCCCATATTCTTCAAATTACAAATTCGACTAAGTCAATCATCTTAGAAAGCAAACCATGAATTTCAAAATTACTCCAACAACAACAAGCTCGTCGAAATCAGATTTGAAGCAAGCATCAATAACCCAAGTTTAATCATTATATTTTTCATAAGATTAATCATCATTTTCGACTTTAACTTTCTTGAACTTAAAACTGATATTTAAAAAAGTTATTAAAAAAAACAAATTAGTAAATACTAAACTGATATCATCGTATTTTTCATACGATCAATCATCACTTTCGAAAAATTGATTGTAATTTCTTATTCATCCTTTTTAATTTTGCATCATGTCAATATTCTTGTAGTATGTCTTCCATATTTGACATCTTGTGATTTGATCAAAAAAGGTATACTCATCTCGAATGCATTTCTTGGTCCTTCTATTAAATTCTTCAACATTTTTTTTTCCAGCATATAGAATTAACAAATTAGCTCTTAATTATTTATAACACTATGAGAATAACATATTATACCTTATTCATAATATCTTCCAGGTTTTTTGCGGAATAGCCAATGATGCATCTTGCTTCCTCATTATATAAAGTCAATTCTGTCTCTGCACTTGTATCTTTTATTGTGATTTTGAATACATATCTGAAACAGGTTATTCTTAGTTTTTAAAAAAATTTATTGTCTATTATTTTTTTAATAATTTGATTGAAGAATGGAAAGATGGGAAACTCATGTTTCAGATATGTATTCAAAATCACAATAAAAGATAAAAGTGCGGAGGTAGAGAATAACACCCAACCAAGAATTGTGGTTCACAGGAAATTTTTTGAATAACTCAGGCATACTGCACAAAAAATGTACACAACATCATAAATTTGAAAAATCCTCAGTTACAATATATCCTCCTTGAATCTTGAGCAAAGGAATATCTTCCTTCCATAACCAATAAAAACACTACAAAGCCTCCTATCCATATATGTACAATGACCATTTAAAACTCGCCCTGTTAACAAATAAAACAACAGCGAGGAATCTACCGGCAATTCCGTAATTGAGCTTTTACATAGAAAATACATATCTAACAGCAAACATTGACAAATTCATCTTCTTTTAACTCCTACTCAATTGAGTTTACTGAAAGGTTACTCTCTGCCAAAGGTAATGTGAGATCTGAAGATGAAAGTTCCCTGTAATCCTGCGGATACCCCACAAGACTTCAGCGCACCTCCGCATACTGGGCCTTTTCTGTCTAGTAGGAGCTAAACAGCAGAATGCCAACTCAAGGATGATTTCAATTGCAAGATTAGTGGCTAGGCTTGGTGAAAGATTTGGGTCTAATGTGCGTATCACATTCCCATCCAAAAACTTCTGCATTGCCTGCACATTTGGCGTTGATATAAATAGAAGGATAGTGCAACTATACGCAGAGAACATACTTCATACTGTAAGCAAAAGAAAAATAACATCAACCTTAGCCCACTTATCAGAAACTATAAATTCAGTACCCAGAGAATTAACAATAAACCTCCACGAGATATTACCTTCAGCTCCTGACAGAGGTCCACAATCCTGAGATAATGTAAGAAAGGACCCCTTAGGTTTCACGAGTTCAGAGGCAAATATATTAATACCTGAGATAAGAATTAAGGAAATATGTTAATAGAATTTCAAAATTCTTATTAAGTGAACCTATTGGCTATGATGAAAACTGATAAATAATATGCAGAAATATAATTTAGAGAATCTCACAACCTGAAAGAGAAGCAACTAAATTACTAAGGCCCAAACAAATATAGAGCACAAACTTGTAGTTTAATTTTACCAAGTCATCTGCAAGGTGTGCAGCTGAGCTCTTTGATCTCCTCTGAAGTTTCCTCACTTCATTATGTTAACTGTTCTTTGTTATGTCTGCCTTATTTACATGGTCCATTTTCTTTCTTTATTTATAGCAGAAACAGGCGAAGATGTACGGATGAATGATGCTGCTAAAAGATAACTTCGGAACGCTTAACAATGCTTTGGTTGGATCTGAAGCTGAACCGTGATTGATGAATGATGATGCTAAACATAACTTGAGAACTGGAACTTGTCTCTTGCACAAGTGTGCTGATACCTGAGTGACAATATTTACTGTCTTATAATTTATATTGCTTGTGTGTAGAGAATACATTCAATTGATATATGTCAATTACAAAGGTTCATACTGGAATTGGGAAGTGCAAACTGTATGATCCCATCGCTTGCAAATTGGTGAACTTGTTGAAGTTGATGCATAGTATGTTCTACTCGTATGGTGAAATTATTGGACATACTCAAACATACTGAGAAAATGGAGTCTCGTACTAATAAAATGAAATACTTACGTAATGAATGGAGAAGCACCTTCTGTTATACATATAAGGACTAATAGTGATACATATAAGGATGTATTAGGATTGAATACAGACATCAAATAAACACTAAAGAATGCCAAACACAGATTCCTTGCTGCAAATAATATATTATTTCATTTAATGATGGCTTACCACAGCATCAAATGTATCATCAAAATCGTCAACCAAAAAACAAATATTGGGATAGGCAGGTGATGTTTCTTCAGCCTGAGAACAAAGTAAATTAAATGCAAGCCAAACAAAGAAGGATATTAAATCAAAACATTAACTAACCTTTTTATGATCAAGCTGAAAGTTTACACGGCTAGGAGATGCATAGACGGTCTTTACAACCTGCTAATAATAATAATCATTATTAATATAAATATCAAGATATCTGAAAGTATCGAGCAAATGAGCTTTTGCCTCACATTCTCTTTAAACCTAAAACTCATAGTACTTCAAAAGCAAGTCTTAGGCTCTTAGCATATTTGCATATAAAGGAACATATGCACGAGCTAACAGAAACATCTGATTTCCTCTAGCATCTACAAATAAAATTATGATATTGCATTGTGGATAAACAAATCTCTCAAGTATGTCGCAAAATCATGTCTGCTATGCTAAAATCTCTTCGGAAAAAATTAACGCATAGCTTTGCAGAACGGACACTTCTATCAAGGAGCCCTACCCATATCGGACAGATGTTGATGTTGGTGCGACATATATAAAAATAATTTACATGTTGCTTGGTGGAAACAAAGCTACAACTCACAGTACAGGATAATGTATAATGTAGGTCTAACTACCGATATGTTATAACTTGTATAGGCATAGCAGTAAGAATAACTTGGGCAATCTACATAAAAATTATGTGTCTTGTATTAATTTTCAATCTAGATGACAACTTAAATATTTACAATTTTAATGTTTCTACAACCAATACATAGATCTATGTAGAAAATTTAAACCCTGCAGAAGTATGCGTATAAGAAAATATTTCGCTGATTCAATTACCCTTTTGATTGAAAATTTTGTGCCCATCAAAGTAAACAACAAATAATAAAGGTCCTTCTAACTTAAAAATATAAAAATAATAACATAAATACAGCACCAAAATTTTTATTGCCGATTTTTTTTTAAAAATCTATTGCCTAATTTTAAAAAATAGAAACATAAGTGAAAAGCAGTGGAAAAGGAGAAACAACATGGCACAACTTATTTGTATGCATGTAGTTTTAAAAATTCCTTTAGCCAAACATAAACTTTAATAAAGAATTAATTTTATAAAAATATACTCCCTAATTTTATAATGAAAAATCTTTCGCCAATTTAAAAACAAGGATTTAAATTTCTTCTAAATTTGTCAGAAAGATAGGAGAGAAAAAATGAGGAATCAAAAATAGTATGGGCATGTACATTTTATATGTGGGGCAATCTAGTAAGTTAAATAATTAAATCATAATTAATAAATCATACTTAAATTTCGATATTTAATCTCTAAAGGATATAAATAAGAGGCAAAGGACATCTTCCTTAGGGTACACTATCTCTTTCAGTTAATTTATTTAATTTTGTTTTTCTAATCTATTTTTGGCAGTTGAGGTGGTACAAGCAGGGGCAGAAGAAGAGTTTTGCATCGGTAAGTAAAGAGAGGTGCCAAGCTCAGTACCACTTTTTTAAACGCTCTGGATCTATATGCGAATATAAGCAATCTAGGAACATGACTATGTGTTGTTGTTCCAACTGATTACAACTTCATTTGACTATAATGTACCCAACTGTTGAATGGGAAAAATAAGTGTATTAACATAAAAATAAATAAATGAATAAAACATTGGCCTGATATGTTGTATTCGTACTGCTAAATAGTTATATGAATGCTATCTTCTTATGCTTAATAGTTATGAGAATGCTACTCTTTTGATAACCCCTTAATCATTCAATCTTCTTTAATCTAATCTAATCTATTATATCTCATATTTGATTTATTACTTAAAATTTACCATGCACCAAGTGCACGCAGCTTGGTGCAAATGATGAAATTTTTATTTCATAAATGAAGATAATCAACAACATAATATTATTATGTGTTTGTTTGGAATTAAAAGGTTCTAGATATATTTACATATCAACAATTTATTAAAAACTTGAAGAACTAATATCTAAAATAAAAATACGACCAGATTCGCAATTTTCAAGATATCCATACAAATTACAGCTCACAGATTTGTACAATAGATATCTTAATTTAAAACATGAGAATATTTGTAAATTTCTAGCACTCAAATTATACGAAAATAATAAAAACAAAAAAAGGGAAAAAATGAACATCTCTGAAAGGAAGAAAAGATGATTTGAAATGTGTATTATTATATAGGAGATGGAAACAATACAAATTACTGATGGCTTTTTAATTGCCAACCTTCTATAAGATTTCTCCATGCAATTTCATCAATCATTATGGTTCTTCAAAGTAGACCACAAAAAACTAATTTAACCTTCTATAAGTGTCCTTCGTGCAAAGCCCCAAAATAAGTGACCGGTAAGATTCCAAAGTGAAAGAAAACAACGCTCTTTCATTTGAGCTATAAATTAGAGTGTCTTTTATAGTCTTTTGATATGCAACACATAGATATAGTTGTCGATATAATCATGCCCTTCAAATCTTTTATAACAACTCCGATAGAGATATTTCACCACATCATGTGTCAAAGAATCCATCAAAGATGAGTTCCGTCAACCAGATGGAGGTGGTTTTCTCTTTTTTGAAACTAAGTTACTATATGCATCATGTACACTGAGATTATTTGTTGTCCATTAACCCATTGCACAGTTCTTAGCATATGTCATGATTGATCGAAAATGATGGAGAACTGATATCTTCAGGCTCTTAGCGTAACACGACACACCCTTCAAAGTTTTCACCAGTCTGCTAATGACTCTGCAACCTAATCAGGGTTATAGCTTTGAAATAAGTCTTTCCAAACTACAATTAGTTACTCGTGAAGAGCTTCTGAGAATTGGCAAATAGCTTCTGAGAATTGGCATATGGAGGTACTTTATTTTTCATACAGAAGAAATAAATTAGCAATGCGGTTGTTGACTTGTTGGGTCATTTTCAATCCACATCCATGAATTTATATCAGTTTCAGATGAGCCGTTCCAACCTGGGTTTAGGAAAACTCAACATATTAATTAAGATACTATATTTTCTCCAATCTAATCTGTTTGCAACATTTTTTTTTGTTTGTCATGTTTTAACTTCATAAATTGATTGGCAACTTTTTTTTTAAATCTTATTATATTATCAATCAGTCAACTTTAATGAAGACTAAGAAACAGAGCTAAGAAATTAACTGATAAGAGTCATAAACATGTACAAAAAATTATAGGCTAGCAATTGATTTCACTTCATGCCTTCGTATTTAATTATTTGTTTCACCTCGCAATTCTAGAAAAATCTACTTATGTCAAAGACATCATGTTTATTGTGGTTATTATGGATTAATACAAAGGATTAGAGTGACAACTATAGTGTGTAAAAACTTAAGACTGACCACATGATCTCATCCATGTAGAAAACTTTTTCCCAAATTTGTGTGGATTTTCTTCATTGCTAAATTAACTTTTTTGTTTTGTTTTTGTGAATGGATGAATCTATTAGTTAAAACAACTCCTATATTAGTTGAGAAGGGAGCTTGCCAACTACCAAAGTGATTTAGTCTATAAGATACAGAGCCGGAAAGTTACAACTACTCTTAAGCCTTAACATTTGATATACTGCACCAAGAAGATGAAGCTAGTATGATTAAGTGATGATTTTTTGTCCACATGACGATGTTTGTAGCATCACCTTCCACAATCCTTGGATAAGTTTCCTTGCCACCCGCCAATTTGATCCCAAACAGCAAGTCAAAAGCATGGGCAGTGTCAGCATCATTGGTCGGGACGGTTCAGAGTTATTATATAGCTTACACTTTTTTAAGGTCTCAAGTCTCAACCTCGGCTAGTAGTGATCTTAATGGCCTTGTTGTTCTTTTTGGAAGTGACATTATGGTTTTCTTTCCCAAAAGCTTAATTGTCCACGTTATTAGCTATACCTTCACAGAGAAATCCTAATATAAGAGAATAACATAGAGGTATCCTTTTAGCAAAATCGTACAATAATGATTTCCAAAGGATAAATAGAAACAAAATCCGAGACATGTATTTTAAGGTAATGCTATTTTAGTAAGAAAGGAGGAGAGAAGTATTGTAGATACCTTTTCTACCACGATCAGCCTTACTTAATCTTAAATCATCAATAATATTCATCCAATTGATCACATAATAATATAGCAAGGCATTAAACCTAGACAATGATGCAAACGAACTTACTCAATTTTTTACAAGTAAATTAGTTGTTAAAATAGAAGACCAACTTAATAGATTGTATAGAGGAGGAAAACCCGATAACTAAAGTATGAAACTCCAGAAGTATAGTATAATTAACTCCTATGGGCTATGGCTAGTACAATTAACCTAATTATACCTTGAGACATGGATTCATGGGAGACAACAAAGACAGCAAGGCAGAGAGAGAAATGAACCAGTGCCGTGTGGTGCTTGAAAGGGTAGTGTTGAAGCATTAAACGCTCTGGAAGAGGGAGATATTTTCGAGATACTTGAGGACCAGCTCTAACCACAGCGACTTCGCCAATCCCATTGCAATCGCCGTCTTCCCTGTTCCCGGCTGGTCTGCGAGAAGCACGGCGGGGCTCCATGGAGGAGTCGAGGCCCAGGCCGAAACTGATAAGGGTTTATGATAAAGGTTTGGGGATCGGCTGGATTGAAATTTGGGATTAGGAGTGGAATTGGGATTAGGGTTTGGGTTTTGAGAAATTGAGAGAGATCGGGATTGTTGGGGATATGGATGCGGGATTAGGATGATTAAGATGACTATGTCAGATCTAACGGTTCAGATA
This sequence comes from Hemerocallis citrina, assembly GCA_017893485.1. Taxonomy (NCBI): domain Eukaryota; kingdom Viridiplantae; phylum Streptophyta; class Magnoliopsida; order Asparagales; family Asphodelaceae; genus Hemerocallis; species Hemerocallis citrina. The sequence continues at coordinate 46,712,160 of CM030361.1, forward strand.
TTGTTTAAATGAATGGTTAAGATCCGGTTGTCGAAATTGATGGTTGAGATCGCCTATGGACAGATTTATTGTGGCTTTTAATTTAAAACATGAGAATATTTGTAAATTTCTAGCACTCAAATTATACGAAAATAATAAAAACAAAAAAAGGGAAAAAATGAACATCTCTGAAAGGAAGAAAAGATGATTTGAAATGTGTATTATTATATAGGAGATGGAAACAATACAAATTACTGATGGCTTTTTAATTGCCAACCTTCTATAAGATTTCTCCATGCAATTTCATCAATCATTATGGTTCTTCAAAGTAGACCACAAAAAACTAATTTAACCTTCTATAAGTGTCCTTCGTGCAAAGCCCCAAAATAAGTGACCGGTAAGATTCCAAAGTGAAAGAAAACAACGCTCTTTCATTTGAGCTATAAATTAGAGTGTCTTTTATAGTCTTTTGATATGCAACACATAGATATAGTTGTCGATATAATCATGCCCTTCAAATCTTTTATAACAACTCCGATAGAGATATTTCACCACATCATGTGTCAAAGAATCCATCAAAGATGAGTTCCGTCAACCAGATGGAGGTGGTTTTCTCTTTTTTGAAACTAAGTTACTATATGCATCATGTACACTGAGATTATTTGTTGTCCATTAACCCATTGCACAGTTCTTAGCATATGTCATGATTGATCGAAAATGATGGAGAACTGATATCTTCAGGCTCTTAGCGTAACACGACACACCCTTCAAAGTTTTCACCAGTCTGCTAATGACTCTGCAACCTAATCAGGGTTATAGCTTTGAAATAAGTCTTTCCAAACTACAATTAGTTACTCGTGAAGAGCTTCTGAGAATTGGCAAATAGCTTCTGAGAATTGGCATATGGAGGTACTTTATTTTTCATACAGAAGAAATAAATTAGCAATGCGGTTGTTGACTTGTTGGGTCATTTTCAATCCACATCCATGAATTTATATCAGTTTCAGATGAGCCGTTCCAACCTGGGTTTAGGAAAACTCAACATATTAATTAAGATACTATATTTTCTCCAATCTAATCTGTTTGCAACATTTTTTTTTGTTTGTCATGTTTTAACTTCATAAATTGATTGGCAACTTTTTTTTTAAATCTTATTATATTATCAATCAGTCAACTTTAATGAAGACTAAGAAACAGAGCTAAGAAATTAACTGATAAGAGTCATAAACATGTACAAAAAATTATAGGCTAGCAATTGATTTCACTTCATGCCTTCGTATTTAATTATTTGTTTCACCTCGCAATTCTAGAAAAATCTACTTATGTCAAAGACATCATGTTTATTGTGGTTATTATGGATTAATACAAAGGATTAGAGTGACAACTATAGTGTGTAAAAACTTAAGACTGACCACATGATCTCATCCATGTAGAAAACTTTTTCCCAAATTTGTGTGGATTTTCTTCATTGCTAAATTAACTTTTTTGTTTTGTTTTTGTGAATGGATGAATCTATTAGTTAAAACAACTCCTATATTAGTTGAGAAGGGAGCTTGCCAACTACCAAAGTGATTTAGTCTATAAGATACAGAGCCGGAAAGTTACAACTACTCTTAAGCCTTAACATTTGATATACTGCACCAAGAAGATGAAGCTAGTATGATTAAGTGATGATTTTTTGTCCACATGACGATGTTTGTAGCATCACCTTCCACAATCCTTGGATAAGTTTCCTTGCCACCCGCCAATTTGATCCCAAACAGCAAGTCAAAAGCATGGGCAGTGTCAGCATCATTGGTCGGGACGGTTCAGAGTTATTATATAGCTTACACTTTTTTAAGGTCTCAAGTCTCAACCTCGGCTAGTAGTGATCTTAATGGCCTTGTTGTTCTTTTTGGAAGTGACATTATGGTTTTCTTTCCCAAAAGCTTAATTGTCCACGTTATTAGCTATACCTTCACAGAGAAATCCTAATATAAGAGAATAACATAGAGGTATCCTTTTAGCAAAATCGTACAATAATGATTTCCAAAGGATAAATAGAAACAAAATCCGAGACATGTATTTTAAGGTAATGCTATTTTAGTAAGAAAGGAGGAGAGAAGTATTGTAGATACCTTTTCTACCACGATCAGCCTTACTTAATCTTAAATCATCAATAATATTCATCCAATTGATCACATAATAATATAGCAAGGCATTAAACCTAGACAATGATGCAAACGAACTTACTCAATTTTTTACAAGTAAATTAGTTGTTAAAATAGAAGACCAACTTAATAGATTGTATAGAGGAGGAAAACCCGATAACTAAAGTATGAAACTCCAGAAGTATAGTATAATTAACTCCTATGGGCTATGGCTAGTACAATTAACCTAATTATACCTTGAGACATGGATTCATGGGAGACAACAAAGACAGCAAGGCAGAGAGAGAAATGAACCAGTGCCGTGTGGTGCTTGAAAGGGTAGTGTTGAAGCATTAAACGCTCTGGAAGAGGGAGATATTTTCGAGATACTTGAGGACCAGCTCTAACCACAGCGACTTCGCCAATCCCATTGCAATCGCCGTCTTCCCTGTTCCCGGCTGGTCTGCGAGAAGCACGGCGGGGCTCCATGGAGGAGTCGAGGCCCAGGCCGAAACTGATAAGGGTTTATGATAAAGGTTTGGGGATCGGCTGGATTGAAATTTGGGATTAGGAGTGGAATTGGGATTAGGGTTTGGGTTTTGAGAAATTGAGAGAGATCGGGATTGTTGGGGATATGGATGCGGGATTAGGATGATTAAGATGACTATGTCAGATCTAACGGTTCAGATATTGTTTAAATGAATGGTTAAGATCCGGTTGTCGAAATTGATGGTTGAGATCGCCTATGGACAGATTTATTGTGGCTTTTATAATAGAAATAGATATATATATATATATATATATATATATAGAGGGACGATCCAATGAGAAACATTCTTAAATGAGAAAATGAGAAACACTTTTCATATATATATATATATATATATATATATATATATATATATATATATATATATATAGAGGGACGATCCAATGAGAAACATTCTTAAATGAGAAAATGAGAAACACTACTATAGACCGTTAGATTTAAGTGACCCTTCATCAATGGTTCTAGTTAAAACCATAATAACTTTAAAAAAACCCGGTTTTTTTATTATTCAGTTCAGTTTCAGAGTTTCTATCCTAAAAAAACACCCCCTTGTTTTGTTTTTCCTCACCAAACCAACACTCATTCTCTTTCCCCTCTCCCATCCTAGAATGCCTCTATTTCTGCCATCAACCTTCTTCGCCGCCATCCGACGCTTCGCCGCCCCATCCGCCGCGCCGCCCCAAAACAGTTTATGCCATTAACCAGGACTTTTGTGTTCAACGGGATCGATCAGAAATCTCAAGTGTTGGCATTATAGCTGATTGATCTAAAAAATGGTTCACACGGAGTTAGCGAACTTTTTCTTCACTCCCCCTATTTTTTATTTTTACAGCACTTGCAAGCTCAGTGGGGATAATATTATATTACTGTTAAAGATCAAAATATTGGAATTATAGCTTTATATGGCCAATGTCAGATCCAATGAGGGTGTTTTTATGTCCATTACTGTTATTGTTGCAGGATAGGAAATGAATTGTGTAATTTCGATGCTGGCACTTTTAATACAAACTAGTTCCTATGTTATTATTGGATGATTTTCTGACTGTAACTATCACATTTTCTGTCAGGTTCAATGCTTTACCGTTGCACTAAAACCTGTATACTCAATTCTATTTCTATGTTGAACCTAGTAATTTATTTTTCTGACTAAAAAACTAGTTATTTATTATTATTTTTTAAATAATACAAGTTAAAAGTGTAGAAACTTATCGTTGAGACAGAGCAAATTCCTTTAGAAGATGCAGATCCGAAAATTTTCGTTGCAGATTAAGGCAATGTAGGCAATGGAGATGGGAATAATCAGCTGCTTGCAAAACTTGATGTATTCAAGCCGGGGTGTGTTTTAGTCGAGTTATTGAGGGAAGAGGTAGAGCAGTACACTGTTTGAAAGAGTCTAGAAAACTACAGTAAAATTCTTGGATGGGGCGGTGCGGCGGATGGGGCGAAGAAGCGTTGGATGGCGGCGAAGAAGGCTGGATATAAAAGAAAGAGAATGAGCCTAGAATTATCTCGTGCCAAATTCATTCTCGATTCCCTTTCAAACTGATCAATATGTCTATATATTGATATTCTGTACGTATGAAGAGAAACGATTTTTTCAGAAAGGACTAGATGATATTATAAAAACCGGGTTTTTTTATCAAGTTATTATGGTTTTAACTAGAACCATTGATGAAGGGTCACTTAAATCTAACGGTCTATAGTAGTGTTTCTCATTTTCTCATTTAAGAATGTTTCTCATTGGATCGTCCCTCTATATATATATATATATATATATATATATATATATATATATATATATATATATATATATATATATAGTCCCCTTCGGTTGCACACTACTTTTGGTGAGCACTTCGTGAACACTCACAAAATAGAGCACCTATGACAAATCTGAACCGCTCATATTGTTCTATACACCTTAGATAGCCTAACAATAAAAATCAAGTAATTTGTTCCATGGGCAAATCTAGTATATAATAAAACACAAAGAAAGCTATCAAGTGACTCTTATTCAATTGGGTTAAAATCAATGGTCCAGATCTAACCTCACAAAACATATTTTTCTGGCCAAAATTTTTCTCGCAAAACTCAAATTCAAATCTCCCCAAACAACTCCTTTATTTATTTATTTATTTATTTTTTTAAATCTTAAGAACGATACAACATATGAAAAGCCTTATAAACAGTTAATCAACAATTATATAACACAAATTTGAATAGTATGACAATCATTAGCTGTAAATAAAAGTTGCTCACTCCCAAAACGACACGTCTTAAGAACGATACAACATATGAAAAGCCTTGTAAACAGTTAATCAACAATTATATAACACAAATTTGAATAGTATGAAAATAATTAGCTGTAAATAAAAGTCGATGTTTTCATTAGTATATGTTGACAATTAAATTGGGGTATAAAAGTCCATGTGTAGAACCCCGTATTTTCAAATATTATTTGAAAATGAATTTAAATGATTTTCTGGAGATTTAATGAATATTTTCTAAAAGATTTATCTTTTTACACGTGCAAAACACGTACAAATACTTTTTGAGAAGTTTGGAAAGTCAAGTTTTCTTCATGAAAAATCATTATTTAATATTTGGAATTTATTTATTATTTTTCCAGATTTTTCTGAAATTAATTGGACCTATTTGCAATTTTTGAGAAAAGGACCTTTTTGCAAATTTGAAATTTTAGGGGTTAAAAATGCAAAATATATTTTGTGGATGTTTTGAACAGTACCGGTTGGGATTTAGGATCATATTTTACTTTTAAATCCTAATTTTAATGAATTTTAGATGAATTTCCAAGAATAGGACTATATATGTAAAGCTATGTTTTGGAAGGACCACTTTGCAAATGCATTTCTAAATCCTAAAAACAGTATTCCCGACCTATATAAAGAGAGTTGCAGCCGTCATTCGCTGCATAACTCAAATTTTATTATTTTATATTTTGGTGATTGAAGAGGAGGATTTTTGGATCTCGCAAGAAGAAGGCTTTCGTTGGATCTTTGCAATTCTGAAGGTGAGTGATATAGTTTTGTTTTGTTTTGTTTTGTGATATGAACTTAGTTTTGTTGATTGTGTGTGGTTTCGTTTCGATATTTTCGTATCTTGTATGTGATCAATGCAATAGTTGTTATTTATATTATGCATGTGAAATCCACGAATGTTTAGTAGATCTTGATTAACAAATTCTTTATTGCTTGATAACATGTTAAGATTCGAGTATGGTTATAAGGGATTGGATGGATGAACATCTGGATCTTGTGATTACAAATCAGATTTGGTTTTGAGTTATGGAGGATATTTAGTATTGAGAAACCCTAATGGAAGAATTAGGAGTTAAGAACATGAGAATTGAGTTTTGGGATATTGTGTGATTGAGTAATGTGTCCATAATGAAGAATATTTGAGAATTGTCATTTTGCCTGAATACGAACTATTTTCATAAACAAGGAATCTTTAGAAAAACTTTAGTTTGATTATTGTATTCAGATCTAAATTATGAAAACTGTAGGCCGACAGTCGACTGGTCTACTATTCAATCGACTGGTATGACCCAGCTGCTGTATCTTTAGTTTTTCTTGAAAATCCGTTCTGGACAGTCGACTTAGTCCCTTTTCAGTCGATTGGTACACTTAGAATTTATTTTGCAAAGTTATCTTAGATTTTTCTCTGGTAAGTCGACTTATATTGTATTTTAAGTCAACTTATGACTTGGCAAGTCGACTTATAACACTTAGAATATTTTCTTAAAGATTTCTGGAATTTCTCTCTGGTAAGTCGACTTATGTTTTTATAAGTCGACTTATGTTCTTATAAGTCGACTTATGTCTCCTTTAAGTCGACTTATGTTTTCTATAAGTCTACTTATGATCTGGTAAGTCAACTTATGATTTTTATAAGTCATCTAATATTGTTGGTAAGTCAACTTACGATTTTTATAAGTCATCTTATATTGTTGGTAAGTCAACTTATGATTTTTATAAGTCATCTTATATTGTTGGTAAGTCAACTTATGATTTTTATAAGTCATCTTATATTGTTGGTAAGTCAACTTATGACTCTTATAAGTCAACTTATAATACTTAACTTATTTTCTTAAAATTACTGAATTTCCCTCTGGATAGTTTACTGATGACCTTTTGCAGTCGACTGGTACTGATACTTTTCTAAGGTGTTTTGATGTTCTTTAAACGACTATTTCTTTAAACGTTTTGGATCTACAACCTACCCTTATAAATATTATTCTTCTATAGAACATATGTTTTCAATATATTTTATTGATTTGGATTATGAAATTTATTAAACACTTGGGATTGTTGAGTGGAGAGATTTCTCCTTTGACCGTTTAACGATGGATTAGTGAATTATGGACATATTGAGATTTATTGATAGATGGGTATACTCTGCGGTGTGAGAGTCGTTGATCTCTGGGGTTGGGTATACTCTGCGGTGTTGAGAGTCACTGTTAGTGATTGATAACCGGGTGTCCAATCTGCAGTGCTAAGAATGACTGATAACTGGGTATCTGATCTGTAATATTGAGATTTATTGATAGATGGGTATATTCTGCGGTGTGAGAGTCGTTGATCTCTGGGGTTAGGTATACTCTGCGGTGTTGAGAATCACTGTTAGTGATTGATAACCGGGTGTCCAATCTGCAGTGTTGAGAATGACTGATAACCGGGTATCCGATCTGTAATATTGAGATTTATTGATAGACGGGTATATTCTGCGGTGTGAGAGTCGTTGATCTCTGGGGTTGGGTATACTCTGCGGTGTTGAGAAACACTGTTAGTGATTGATAACCGGGTGTCCAATCTGCAGTGTTGAGAATGACTGATAACCGGGTATCCGATCCTGTGGTATTGAAATGATCGATAACCGAATATTGGCATCGAACAGTCGACTGGTCCTTTGAGCAGTCGACTGTACTGCACAGTTGAGCTGTAATTGTTTGAGAATGATTCTTCTAACATTTGGTTAAGCTACACTTGATGTTTTCATGTTTTCCTGTCATTTCTTACTTCACAATACATGTTTAGTATATGTTTCCCTCGTTCAGTACATATTGTTTAAGAAACCATGCTTATTGTTTAATTATGTTGTTTGTTTGTTTATATCACTCACACCATTTATGGCTGACCCCTTTAGTTTGTGGGTTAGAGATCATCTCTAGCCTCATGTATTGCAGGTTGCTGCGCAGAGTTTGGGGGTTGTACGCTTGAGTTAGCTTTGGAGAATATAAGTAATGTAATAGAGCCTTGTATAAATTTTGTAAAGAAAAGTGTTGTAAAAAGAATGTTTTTAAATTCAAGGTGTTTGTATTTCCGCTGCATTTGAAAAGATTGTTGTAATAAAAAGTTGGAAGAAATTTATTTGTTGTTTTTGGGCTATGTGTACTATTACATTGAAGTTGATGCTGGGATTGTGCCACATATTTTCTAAGTTATTATATTAAAAATTCGGGGCGCTACACCATGTTTCCATAAGTATATATATATATATATATATATATATATATATATATATATATATATATATATATATATGATAAATATAAAAAAAGGACACAAAGTTTTGGGCCAGTTAAAAAAAAGTACACTAAGTTTTTTTTGTTTAAAAAAAGGACACAAAGTTTCAAAAAACTCCACTGGTTAGTTAGGGTTATGGTTAAGGTTAGTTCGGGGGGGTTTATTTAAACATTTGATTAGTTAAGTGATGGTTTTTTTAAATACAAATAAAAGATGAATGTAGTTTTTTTAAACACAAATGAAAGATGAAAGTGGTTTTTTTAAACCCTACCTTAACCCAACCCTAACCCTAACCCTAACTAACCCAGTGGAGTTTTTTGAAACTTTGTGTCCTTTTTTTAAACAAAAAACCTTAGTGTACTTTTTTTAAACTGGCCCAAAACTTCGTGTCATTTTTTTATATTTAGCCTATATATATATATATATATATATATATATATATATATATATATATATATATATATATATATATATATATATATATATAGGGAAAGGATCTGTTGCACACTAGCGCCTAGTGTGCAAGCCCGTGCGCACTAGCTGTGGACCGTCCGATCGAAGGGTTCCATCTTGATGGTCATCCAACGGTTGGACATCATTCCGACTCTACACTTAATATGGGGGGGGGGGGGGGGGGTAATCGGAAATCCCCCCCCCCCCCCCCCCCCCACACTGTGTCTATCTCACCTATCTCCTTTCCCTCTCTCTCCCGCTCATCCCCTTCAGTTCCTTCGAAAAAGAAAAAACCCTAGCCCCTTTTCTCCTCCCGCTCATCTGCGTCTCCTTTCTCTTCCGCTCCTTCAGTTGCCTTCGATTGGAAAAAACTCCAGCCCCCTTTCTCTTTCGCTCATCTCCTTCGAAGCCTTCGATTGGAAAATACCCTCGCCCAGTGTTCAATCCCGTTCATCTCAAACCCTAACCCTTCGATTGGAAAAACCCCTAGCTCATCTCCTCTCCTCTTCGTGACGCGATCCAAATCTTGAGGCTCTTTTCAATTTCTCATCTCTATATACAGTTCGTACCCCATCGTTATTAAAGGTATCGATCTTGATTTTTTTTTTGTTTAATTTTTTTGTAGAATAATTCAAATTAGCACGACTTTTCAACTTGTCATCAAATTTTGTTTCAAAAATTTATCCATGTATATTCGTCCCGAATCTTCAAAATATATTCTTTCTTTTGTATATTATGCGTTTTAAGATTCCATCCAGGTGATTACATAGGTTGGTTGTATTTATTATTACCTGCATTCGTGGGTTTTTAGTGTGTGTTATATATATAAAAGAATGTGAAGGTCTTCTACAACACATTTAGGATATACATTTTCAAAAAAGAAATTACTTTGGGACTTTTCCCTTTCAATTCCTAATACTCAACTGCAGGTAAACTGCATTTTACAATTTTTTGTAAAAATCATTTCCTTATGGTCTCGATTTTGTTGTCTACTCTGTTATGCATAATCGTCGAATTTAAAACAATGTTATCTCATGCATCTTCAGAAAATTATTAGAATAAGTTAGAAAGAGACATTACTACTCGGTTTCAATTTTAAAAGACTGCTGCATCTCTTCCTCTAAATATTCAAACAATGCGGACTCAATTTTCAAACGAAAAATAGTCTTTTAGTTATTTTTGGACAACACACATTTTTCTTTTAGTAGTACAATGAGCATGACTTAAAATTTATGTCGTCGATCTTTATAAACATGAACATATTGGTAAACTGCTAATATATGGCATTATTAATGATAGTGTAGGTCACGAACTTAGGAATTGATTACAACACTTCTATTTATTGAAGCACTTTCAACTATCCATCAAAAATATATGAGGATGGTGTGAATCTTAATGCATCGATAGACAGCTAGGTATTGTGGATTGACTAAAGAAATTACTTTTATATCAAGTGAAGTGTAATGACACCAAGGTTACAACCTTCATATTATGCATTCAATTCAGTTTGATAGAACAAACACAAATATAATACTCCAGTTGTATGCATGTGCAAGTTGAACCTGTAGCATGTCTTTTTTTGTTAGAATATTTGTAACATTTGTTAGAGCAAGAAGTCACTTATTTTGATATTTCGGAATTAGTTAATAGCATGTCTTTCTTTTGTAAGTTTATTGGCTTGAACGTTACAACATCTTGTAGGATAGCATCAAACTATTCTTCCAACCAAATCCACAATCATTACAGTTGTAGCTCTAGGTCCTCCCGAGCTAGTTCGGGTGAGAGAATTGTAGGTCCTAAATGTTTCTGCCGAATACAGACAAGGGTAAAATATTCTTCTTCGGGGAAGAATCCAGGTAAAGCTTATTATAATTGTCCCAATTTTCCAAATGGATGCGATTTTTTTTGCTGGGTGGAGAATTATGGGCCAGAGGAGGATAAAGATGCAACCATCAGGGATTTGCATGATGAGCTTTCGATCCAGTCATTGATAAGGTCGATAGATGTTGATGGTGCGTACAATTGTGGTTACAGGAGAGGTTCCTAGGTTTATGGAGTTGTGGGGTTGATTGGTGGGGTGTTGATGTCTTTGTTGTTGTTTCTGGCTTTTTTCAAGCAGTACTGATATGTAATGTTGTCTGAAGTGTCGAGAAAAATGTAATTTGTAGTTATTATATTTTGTGGACCTTGTCTGAAGCTAGTATGAGAAGTTGTAGCCACATTTTGATGAAAAATAGTATTGTTGTCTGGTTTTCTATAAGTACTGATGTTAAATTTTGTGAAGTATCTGAATCTATTATCACTATTATTTTGATCTACTCTTAGTCCCGATGCCGTCTATTTTAATGATAACATAATCAACCTTGTGATTGCTAAAAAATATATATTAAACATAAATTATTCTGATGTCAAGTAGTTATATTCTATTTATAGTATGGCAAGTTCTCTGAAAGGTGAATATATTCTATGATAACAAGCCATTCGATTCTCTTCTGTATGAAGCAGTAACAACAGATCAGGAAACTTGGTATTTTTGTGAAGGGGAAGCAGCAGATGAAGCAGCAACAGCAGATGAAGTAGCCTTATGTTTGAATTTTACTTGTATATGAGCATTTTGAGCTCTATATTTGCTGTTTCAGAAAATATTCTCTGTTTTTTGTTGTTTTCAGGCTAATTGAGCTCTATATTTGTTGTTTCAGAAAATATTCTAAGCTCTGTTAATGTTCGAGCTTTCTTTGAGCTCTGTTTGTGTTGTTTGAGCTCTGTGGATGTTGTGGTTACACTGATGGTGAAAACTATTCAGGACAAAGTTAGTTTATGAAGTTGTTATCTTTGTTTTTTGTGTTTATTATTTGTGTTCCATTTGCTATCATTTCTTTGTGTGGAATATAAAATTTCTTCAAGCAAATACATATACAAATCAAGCTCCCAGTTGCTAGAAAATGCAAATCATCTGAAGAGATTATTGACATCTAATTCCTGATGCTTTATTCAAACGCATAAATTGCTCAACTCACAGATACTGCTTACAACTATATTCCCTGTACCCCAAGTCTCAGGTAATTGACAGTAATAATCATAGAAATGTAGAAGAAAAATGATACATTGTCTAAACACAATCATAATACAAGTACAGAAACCTTCTCCACCTCAAAAAGTTTCACAAAAAGAATAGCAGACACTCTAAAACGGATGTTGTCAAGCATGAAACTTAACATTAAACTTCAGAGCACAATAATTCAACTTGTTGTGCCCCATATCTGAGTACCACATAACTTCAACTGCAAATTAGTACATATTTTGGGGTCGGCATCAAAAGGGAAGCCACACAATGGCATAACTCAGATTTTTTTTCTTCTACTGACTGCTACTAATGCAATCATAATATTTGATGTCGGCATCGAAATTTTGAACAAATAGCATCAAAGATTGGTGAAGTTAAATATTCCAACAGAATTACACTCTAATTTATACAAAGTAGGCATCAGCAGCAGCATCAGCATCAGCATTATACTATAATTTACTCCTACAGCATCAGCAGCATGCAGCAGTAGGCAGCATCAGCATTAGCAGCACTAGGCATCACTTTTCCCCCCACTTCTACATTCATCTGTGCATAGCAGTAGATGAATGCAATAATAAAAGAAATGTTCGATGAATTTCATACTGATTTATTAGATACCACAAAGTAATTATACGTAGTGCTGGATGATTGTGTTCATGAACTGAATTTAAGTAGGATCAGAAATGACTTCAATTCATGAGACTGCGATGGTGTATTCACATTTGGCTGCAGTTGGACAGCCACGCCAAAATTGAAGCCTAACAATCACAATCCCGATCATGTTGTACCACAATTTCAATTAAATGCATCCGCAATTCATATCAGCCAAATTTCAACCAGTGAAACCAAAACAAAATAAAATTTGGTCACTACAAGTGTTGAAATGAGCAGTTATAAGCTTCAAAAAATCAACCATAAAGAGTACTGCATAACTGAAAACTTTGATAAGCCAAACATTTACAAGAAATATATACAGACAAGCCACTCACTGAGTAGCAAAACAGGGAAAAGATCCGTTGCACACTAGTCCAGTGTTCAATCCCGTGCGATCTGATTGTGCACACAAGTATTTTCCAAACTAGTATTTTCCAAAGCCAAACTAGTATTTTCCAAATTAGTATTTTGATATCAGCCAAACTAGTATTTTCCAAATTAGTATTTTGATATCAGCCAAACTAGTATTTTGATATCAGCCAAAGCCAAAGCCAAGTATCTTCCAAATTCCTTTCATAAGTAGTGCACAAAACTTTAACCACAAAGCCAAAGCCAAGTATCATCCAAACTTATACCCCCCCATGCAAACTATCAGACGTAGTGCACAACCAAGTCAAGTTTGGTGTTTTGATATCAGCCAAATTTCAACCAGTGAAACCAAAACAAATTAAAATTTGGTCACTACAAGTAGAGTTGAAATGAGCAGGTATTAAATGCAACAACTGCAACAAACTTATACTCTTCCAACATTAACAGATGAACGGGAAGTGAATGACTTCCGTTGGATGGGAGTCAAGATGGATGTTTACGATCGAACAGTGTACAACCAGTGCGCAGGGATTGCACACTAAGATGTTTACGAACAGAAAAACTATCCCTATATATATATATATATATATATATATATATATATATATATATATATATATAGTTGGTAAACAAGAAAATAAATTCATCACTGCCTATCAATTCATTCCGTACCCAAAAATAAAAGTAGGGTATCAATAGTTACCAAAATTGATTAGGAATGAAATACTTCCCTCAGTTGATACTATCGTGAGATTCCTCGGAACTATTGTCAGTAGATGAATTCACATCTTCTTCGTCGAATGCACGCTTGCCACTGAAAAAAAAACAAACCACATAAGTCATTAAACAACAAAACTATAAAATAATTAATAAGTAAGTGCACATTAATTGACAATTTTCTTAATTACACAAATAACATTAAATACCTTTCATTTTTCGTTGGGCAAGTTCGCGCATCATGGCCTTGCCCACGCAAACCGCAACAATTGCACTTCCTAGGTTTGCCTCTTAATTTCTCCCGCATTGGTTTCAACCTTTTCCCACTTGGTCTTCCATTCGTATTATATTGACGAGGTTCTTCTACCGAGACTTGAGACAAGACCAATTGCTTCCCATGTACCCGTGTTCCACTACCTTCAGCCCCATCACTACACCCTTTGGAAGCTATCATATTGAAGCCTTCAAGTGACTTGATCATAGCTTCACGCATGAACTCATACCCTTCATCGCAAGACAGTCCGATCTCAACTTGTTGCTTGGACAAGTTATTTAACTCACAATAGCGGGACACAAAATTTTCACTATTATTGCCATCGTCTTTACCAAAATTTATGGGGGTGTAGCTTCTTCTAATAACCTCACAATTCCATCTTCTCATCATATATTGTTTGGAAAGTTCATTACAATTTGAATATTTAAGGAAGGCCAAGAGATGCCTACAAGGGAGGCCAACAAATTCAAACATAAAATATGAACAATACCCATACCGAGTCTCTTTGGAATAAGTAATGATGGTCTCTTTTTCCGACCTACCAATGAATGTCACTGTGTAATAAGTGTTGACAGTATTCACGTCATCTTCCAATAAATTCACATTAAACAGAAGGCTTTCCTTGAGTTCTTTTTGAAACTTTAAAAACATTGATAAAGTATAGACTTGGGCCATTTGTTCCTCCATATATCAACCGGTCTTTAATTTGGGTTTCCTATCTAGTGTACGGTGCTTCTCTTTAACATCTTCTTCTCTTTGCCTACAAATAACTCTTTCAAAGATCAAAGCAAACTCATGAAGTGAATACTTCTTTTGGGTGTGCTTCTATAAAAAGGAATTCATTCCCTCGCTTCTTTGACTACTAGACATACCCGCCCAAAAATGAGACCTATGGTATATAGGGGCCCATTTTTCACGAATATGAAAAACATCACTCAACCATTTGTTGTTTTCTGCTCCAAATTCCACAACCAAAACCTTCCATTATTCTTCAAAAGAGACACAGTCATAAGAATTCCAAATATTAGCTTTAAAAGCTTCCATGAACTTAGAATTTTGTACCAATTGAGGCACATCGGAAGGGATTTCATCTAAAATATGCCATATGCAATATCTATGGCGAATATGAAGAAAAACTTGTTGAATTGCAGCACCAATACTCCGGTCTTGATCCGTTACAATGCCAACAGGAGCTTTTTTCATGACTCCTACCCATGTTTGGAATAACCACACAAAAGATGAAGCCATCTCATTTGGGATGAACCTACAACCAAGAAAAATAGACTGCCAATGATGGTTAATCCCAACAAATGGAACAAATAGCATACCATAACGGTTGGTACTATGTGTAGCATCAAAAGAAAATACATCACCAAAAACCTCATAGTTCAAACGAGCAATCCCATCAACCCAAAAACAATGAGACAGTCTACCAGATTCATCTTGCTCGAATGCATAAAAGAAAGAAGGATCTTTTTCCTTTTGTCATTTAAAAAAGTCTACCAACATTTGACCGTCGTGACCTTTTAATGACTCCCTCAAATCTCTTTCATGGTTTCTAGTGTCTTTTAGAGTAAATCCAACCCTATCGTATCCCCCACTTGAACCTTAAAAAAAGCATTTGTTTGCATGTGGGAATATTTGCACCCGCAAGTTGCTCCACTATGATTTTATCTGAACTTGACACAACACGATTACGCGGCAACAAATGCCTTCTACTGGGTGTGGTGAATGCATGATTATGCACCTCATGGAAAGAATAAACAGACTATGAATTTGTTTCTTTGTTTAATCTCACCCTAACCAATGCATTGCAAGATGTCCTGGATGTAGGACCTATTCTAATTTCATTATTCTTGCTTTTCGTCACCCCGCTTTATTACATAAAAAAGTTTTTTCCACCACCTGACCATCCTTCAATTTATTACCTCCTTTACGCATTTGAAAACCCGAACATTTTGCATAGCTATCATAGTATTTTTCTACTAGCTCAAGGGTCTCAAATATCATACCTATCTTAGGGATTAGATGCTCTTCAACAATGGGGGTAAATTCACCTTCTTCAACATACAAAAAATTGTCACCCAATTTTGAGGAACCTTCACTTAAGTCCATACCTGTACCAAATTTGAAATGTTAATCAATCTCATAATATGGGATTTAATTTCGACAGTAGCAATTAACGATGGGGTGCGAAATTAAACAAAAAAAAAATTGAAAACAAATCTCATAATACGGGGTGCGAAATCAATCTCATAATATGGGGTGCGAAATTTCGACAGTACCAAAAAAAATTAAACAAAAAAAAAAAATAAATTAAGATCGATACCTTCAATAACGATGGGGTGCGAACTGTATATAGAGATGAGAAATTGAAAAGAGCCTCAAGATCTGGATCGCGTCACGAAGAGGAGAGGAGATGAGCTAGGGTTTTTTCCAATCGAAGGGTTAGGGTTTGAGATGAGCGGGATTGAACACTGGGCGAGGGTATTTTCCAATTGAAGGCTTCGAAGGAGATGAACGGAAGAGAAAGGGGGCTGGAGTTTTTCCCAATCGAAGGCAACTGAAGGAGCGGAAGAGAAAGGGGACGCAGATGAGCGGGAGGAGAAAGGGGGCTAGGGTTTTTTCTTTTTTGAAGGAACTGAAGGGGATGAGCGGGAGAGAGAGGGAAAGGAGATAGGTGAGATAGACACAGTGTGGGGGGGGAGGGAATTTCCGATTATACCCCCCCCCCCCCCATATTAAGTGTAGAGTCGGAATGATGTCCAACCGTTGGATGACCATCAAGATGGAACCCTTCGATTGGACGGTCCACAACTAGTGCGCACGGGCTTGCACACTAGGCTAGTGTGCAACAAATCCTTTCCCTATATATATATATGTGTGTGTGTGTGTGTGTGTGTGTGTGTGTGTGTGTGTGGCAAATGCTCCATTGAAAACGGGTCTAGTTTTCACGAGTTGGAAAATACGAATCTGAGCCATTGGATCGCTCATGATCGCGATCAGCGGCTCAGATTGAGCCCCCATCACCCGTTTCAATTGATGAGCGGAAGGTTATTTTGGGAATTTTGTCCCAAATAACTCTTTTCCTCACTGATTCTAAAAAAATGATATAACCGAGGCCATTGTTAG
The DNA here is from genome assembly GCA_017893485.1 of Hemerocallis citrina. Taxonomy (NCBI): domain Eukaryota; kingdom Viridiplantae; phylum Streptophyta; class Magnoliopsida; order Asparagales; family Asphodelaceae; genus Hemerocallis; species Hemerocallis citrina. The sequence goes on from CM030361.1 coordinate 46,729,027, forward strand.
GAACAACGACCTAGGTTATAAAAAATTGAATCATAGGCTGTTGTTTGGAACAACGGCCTTGTTCTCAATTTTTATAACCTAGGCCGTTGTTGGGAACAACAGCCTAGGCTATAAAAATTTATAGAAATTCTATAGCCTAGGCCGTTGTTATAAAAATTGAGAACAAGGCCGTTGTTTGGAACAACGGCCTTGTTCTCAATTTTTATAACCTAGGCCGTTGTTCCCAACAACGGCCCAGGTTATATCATTTTTTTTTCAGAACGAATCAGGCGAAGAGTTATTTGGGACAAAATTCCTAAAATAACCCTCCACCACTTAAGTCATATTAGGTGATGGGCGGAGGCAATCTGAGCCGCTGATCGAGATCATGAGCGATCCAATGGCTCAGATTCGTGTTTTCCAACCAGTGAAAACAAACCTGTTTTCAATGGAGCATTTGCATATATATATATATATATATATATATATATATATATATATATATATAGAGAGAGAGAGAGAGAGAGAGAGAGAGAGAGAGAGAGAGAGAATTAAATAAATAAAGGAGTTGTTTTGGGGGGATTTGAATTTGAGTTTTGGGGGAAAACTTTTGCGTGGGGGGGGGGGGGGGGGGAGGAAATGTGTTTTGTGAGGTTAGATCTGGGCCTTTGATTTTGGGAGAAATGAAGGAGAGCCAGTTGATAGCTTTCTTTGTGTTTTATTATACATACTAGGTTTGCCCGTTGACACGTGCCTACGACACGTCTTCGGAACGATGCACCTAGTTTGATTATATAAAATAATTTTAGAGGTCTAGCAAATTAATTGAAGTAGCAAACATATTATATGAGAAAGCAGTATATCTACCTTTAAGCTCAACCATCGCCTTCTTGATCATTAGCTTGAACTTATCTGGAATGCATATAGTTTATTAGAAACACTGCATAGTGTTTTTTTTAACTTCAACGTCACTTTTAGATGCTTATAATCGTTATGCAAGGACATTATCATATAGGTTTTATAGAGCTTACTTTAATCCCATAACCACTACGAGCATGTCTAAATACAAAGGTAACGCAAGTGCATGTGTGAAGGTATCTACAATACCAATAATCCAAACATTTTTTTTGTGTGAGATTCGGTTTGCAATTGAAATGTCTCTTATTATTTCAACCAAAATGAAATACATGAAGTTCTCAAAACTCTAATCCAAGCTAATCATTTCTTTTATCTCCACTTTGTTCTCATTGCACCTTTATAAAAAAAAATCAAAATGGATAAATAACGAATTTACTTTAGCTGTCTTTCTTAAGTGGAGAGTTTGCACCCTTCTCTAGTAAACTCCAGTCATCCCAATCCTATATATCCAAACATACACTAAAAATTCTTATATGTTATGTTATCCATGGTTTTTAATAACCAGTGAAGGGAACACTTCACGATAGTATTTTCTCGTACAGTAAAGAAATTAATGTTGCATATTTGCCAAGTTATTTTAGGCTGCTAATCATCTTACTCGTCCTGCTATGGTTTGGAAGCCCAAATTGAGCCACCAAATAATCCATCTCTCACTTGCGTACACCTTAAATCAAAACAAATAAAAAAACTCATCAAATAAATTACCAAATTAAATTTTTTTAAATCCAAAAATAAAACAATCATATCTCTCTGAACTTAAATCCCATGCGCACACAAAATTCGAGTAAAAAAAAAACTGAGTAATCCCCTACACACAAAAATTAAAAATTAGAATGAAAATTCGGTTAATGAGATGAAATTAGAGTCGTCGCATCGCATATAAAGTCTCTCGATTTAGTGGAGGGGAGTCGCCGATACAGATTCGCTTGATATTCGCGCTCGATTTGGTGGAGGGGAGTCACCGATACAGAATCAGTAACAGATCAGATATTGGCGACGACCTCTTGATTGGGGTTCGACATTTGATTTGGATTTGCTTTGAGATTTTCAAATTTCAAATTTTCAATACTTAAAATTTTTCAAATTTTCATAATTTTAAATTTTAAATTTTTTAATATTTTAATTTTCAAAATTTTTAAAATTTCTAAAATTTCAAAAAAAAAAATTAAAAATTTTAAAATATTTAAATTTTTTTTAAAATATTGTTTTAAATTTGTTTATAAGTTTTTTATTTTAATGATTTTTTTGAATTATTTTTAAAGTATTAAAATTTTTAAAATTTTTAGTTTTTTTAGTTTTTTATTTTTAAAAAATTTTTTAAAATTTTATGAATAGAAGAGAGAGAGAGAAAGAGAGAGAGAGAGAGAGAAAAAACTAATTAAATAAATAAAGGAGTTGTTTTGGGTGGGGGGATTTGAATTTGAGTTTTGGGGGGAAATTTTTGAGGGAAAAATGTGTTTTGTGAGGTTAGATCTGAGCCGTTAATTTTGGGGGAATTGAAGAGAGCCACTTGATAACTTTCTTTGTGTTTTATTATATATATATATATATATATATATATATATATGGGTCGGGAAAGCTTCGGTTGTGCACTCCTCTAGTGCACACAGCCGTGTGCACTCGCGCTCAGCCCCCATTCTGAGTTTTGATCATGATGCAGATCTGATGGCTCTCCTACTCCTGCTCTCTCCCTTAAAGAAGATGGGGGTAAATTAGTGATTTCACCCCTGTTTCTCCTTCTCTCCTTCCCCGTGCTCTCCTCACATCCCGCTCTTAGCTCCTTTCCTTCCCCAAATCGATAAAGAGAAAAAAACCCTAGCTACTTCTTCAACTCGATCTCTTCCCCAAATCGACCCTGGCTACTTCTTCGACCTGATCTCTTCCAAAAATCGAAGAGCCAAAAACCTCTTCCCCTAATACCGCTCAAATCCCCAAATTGAAAAGAGAAAAAAAAAACCCTAGCTCCTTCTCCCACATCATCTTCCCAAAATTGAAACCCTAAAATTGGATTACTCTCTTCCGAAATCTTAGCCCCAAAAACCCTCAGTTCTCTTGCATCGAAATCTCTCTCAGTTCTCTCTCATCAAAATCTACCCAAATCGGATGAGGCTCGGAGTTGAGTTATGCCATTTGATAGTATGATACTGAAGGGAAGTGTTTGATTCTCACTTTGTTCAGTTTGTTGAATTTTTTTTACCATGGTTGCATCAGTAGGCAATGATGAATTTCACAAGATAGTAGGCTTGAGTTGTTATATGATACTAAGGTGCTATAATTTGGTAGAATTGAGTAATGAGCCTTTGCTATATGTTTTTTTTTTTTTTTTTGAGGAAAAGGTGGAATAATGCCACCCTGTTTCATTAATAAGAGATTAATAAACAACCCCGAAGTCCCGGGAAAGTAAAAGTGCAGTACAGGAAATAAAACATAACCCCCAACAAAACCCTGGGGGGTGGGTTACATCATCCATCCTAAAGGCAATCAAAACACAAAAACAAGTACAGGGTCTGATACAAAATAAGTAGTAGTGAGGTGAGAGTCCACTCATCAGTCTAGAGTTGGCCCGATCTCTATCTCCTCGTCATCAAAATCATCCACCTGGAATACCCTTGCAATCCTTCCTCTTGCTCCTGAAGCAGCAGCTGTAGCCCAAAAGGAAATTAAATACATGATATGAGTAAGATTACTAGAAATAGAATTACATGAAGCACGGAAATAAAAATTGTTCCTATCTAGCCATAACACCCATGTGGTTGCCGCAATGGCAATGAACCATGCATCTTTCATATCATGACGGACTGATGCAAATCTGGGACCAACCCACAGTTCCTCATAGTCTCTTGGGTAGTCATTTGTTCCTAGTGCTCTCAGCACCTCTATCAGGATGGCCTTGCTTCTGGTGCAGTGAAGAAACAGGTGATTCAGAGTTTCCACGTGAACGTTGCAGAACCCGCAATTGGTCGCAATGTGAGGTTGCCTCTTGGCAAGGTTCTCTCTAGTGAGAATGGCATTGTTGAGCACAAGCCAGAGGAAGACTCTAATTTTCAAAGGTGTTTTTGTCTTCCAAAGTACCGCTGCCCAGCTAGGCCTGCATCCTCGGAAGTGAATCCGGTGGTAAAGTGATCTGACCGAGAACCCTCCCTTGTTCTCGAGACCCCACCGCACGTGATCTGGACCTTGGGCACATATCACCCCAGAGTGGACAATGCGCATTTGTAACACATGCAGTTGCTGTAGCAAACTCGGAGAAAGAGTTCCTTGGAACGACGGTCTCCAAGTCCCCCTTTTCCATGTTTCCGCCACCGAGATATTCGGTCGATTCGTATTAGCAAACAGCTCTGGGAAATCTTCCTTAAGAGAGTGAGGACCGCACCATTTGTCCCACCAAAATCTGGTGCTTCGACCATTGCCGATCAAAGATGAAATTGCTGAGTTGAAAGGTCCGTTGGCTTTAGTAACTCCTTTCCAGAACCGGGAGACTTTGGATCCTACTCGGAAGCCTAGACTTCTAGTCCCTTTCCCTCGAAGGTAAGGTTGGATAAAGTCCTGCCATCCTTCCCCGCAGTGATGGAACACTTTCCACCACCACTTCCCCAGGAGTGCCAGATTCATATCTCTGAGGTCAATGATGCCTAGCCCTCCGTGCCTCTTTTTCATGCATGCGATACTCCATTTAATAAGGTGGTAGCCTCCCTTATTTGAGTCAGCACCTTTCCAGAGGAATCTTTTCCTGATACGATCGATCCTTTGGATCACCCACTTTGGGAGTTCAAAAAAGGACATGTAGTAAATTGGCAGATTGGATAACACAGAGTTGATGAGAACCGCTCTGCCCCCAAGAGAAAGTGATTTGCCTTTCCATCCGGACAGTCTGTCCTCCACCCTGTCAATAATAGGCAACCAGTCAGCCTTCGTGAGCCTTCCTGGATGGAGCAGAAGCCCTAGGTATTTGATAGGAAATTCTTCTATCGCGCAGTTGAGAATAGTGGCATGCTCCCGAATTTCCGCTTCTGAGAGTGAAATAGGGACTAGCGCGCTCTTATGGAAGTTAATTCTCAGGCCTGACCAGGCTTCAAAGCAGTAAAGGACCCCTTTAAAGCAAATTGTTTCCGCTCTAGCCCCATTACTGAAGATAAGTGTGTCGTCCGCATATTGAAGGATCGTGCATCCCTGAATAGTATTGCTGCTGGCCACAGGCTCAATCCACCCTTTTCTTTGACACCTATCTAGCATTCCTCTGAGCACATCTGCTACAATAGTGAATAGAAGTGGGGATAAAGGATCCCCCTGACGGAGTCCCTTCTTGCACGGGAACGACGGACCCGGTCTTCCATTCACTGAAATTGCCGTTTTGCTAGAATGTAGACATTGTTTAATCCATCTAATCCATTTGTCCCCAAAATCTCTCCCCCTGAGAGCCTCTAGCAAACATTCCCAGTCCACAGAATCGTATGCTTTCTCAAAATCCAGTTTGAGAAGGAAGTTCTTGGAGTTGCTCTTGTGGCAGTGATGAATAACTTGTTCAGCAGTAGCCACGCAGTCTAAGATACATCTGCCCTTAATGAATCCCGTCTGAGTTCTACTGATAAGACTATCCATGATGCTTCCCAAGCGGATGGCTAGGACCTTAGTGATGATCTTAGCCGAGCAGTTTATCAGGCTAATTGGTCTAAAATCCCCAACGCACTTAGAATCCTCCCGTTTGGGGATCAACACAACTTCTGCAAAGTTGAACATTCCCAGCCTCAGTTTATTGTGAAAAAATTCCATCATTACATCCATAAATTCTCCTTTAATTTCTTCCCAGAATACTTGGAAGAACAGCATAAGAAAGCCATCTGGCCCAGGTGACTTGTCAGCTCCTATCTGATCAATGGCTGTTTTGACCTCCGACTCCGTGAATGGTTCCTCCAAGGAGGAAAAGTTTTGACCTGGATCAATCTGATACTCCTGCCAGAAGTGTGCCCCCAATTTAATCCTGAAGTCATTCTTCTTCCCGAATAGACCCTTATAGAATGACTGGAATGTAGTGGAGATCACCTTGTCATCCTGCGATGTTCCTGTATCTGTCTGAATTGAAAGGATAAGATTTGATCTTCTTCTTGCGCTTGCAACCCGATGAAAGTAGGCCGTATTCGCGTCTCCCTCTTTGAGCCACGAAATCCTGGACCTCTGTTGCCATTTGATCTCTTCTAGTCTATACAGAATGGCAATGTTATTACGAAGTTCTAACAGCCTGTTTCGCTCTTCCTGCGAAAGGACTCTAGTTTCCTCCACCCTCTCAAGCTCATCAATACCTTCCAGATAGGACTCTTTATCACGCCAAATTGTCGAGAATCTAGATCGATTCCATCTACAGAGCCTCTTCCTCAGTCTACGAATTTTACCACACCATCTAGACGCCGCGTCCCTGCCGGCCATTGGGAGTGCCCAGTTCTCCATAACCATATGATGGAATCCCCGAATTTCCAGCCATGCCTTTTCAAATCTGAATTTCCTAGGCTTGCGGGCTCTCCGATTCCCTACATCGAGGAGGATCGGTGTGTGATCTGAGGTTGGCCTGGGGATCGTTCTTGCCGAAGCGAGAGGAAATAAAGCTTCCCAATCCATAGATACTAGAACCCTGTCTAACTTGGCCATAACCGGATCCGCTTGCAAATTAGACCAAGTAAACAGTCTGTCATTGATTGGGATATCAATCAGTTCAAGTTCCGTGATAACTCTATTGAATTCCTCCCGGTGTCTGTCACTAGCGCCTCTTCCCTTGTGCTCAAAAGCAAATCTAGTAATGTTGAAATCCCCACCCACAATCCAGGGTCCCGACCAGCGCTGACGGATATCGGCCAATTCCTGCCAGAAGGCCTCTCTGTCTGTGGCCATGTTCGTCCCGTAGACCACAGTCACCGTCTGCATCCAATCATCTGAACGTCGCTTAAGTCGGGTAGTCAAGGAGAACGTACCACAATGTTCCTCTTCGCAGGACAGAAGATCGGAGTTAAACCCTATAGCAATCCCCCCTGAGGCACCGACAGAGGGGCGAAGGTAATGATGTTAATTTGTTGCATTTGCTATACTTTGCTTTTTCTTCATTTGGTGTTGTTGCTGCATTTGCTATGTAGGTAATGATGTTAATTTACTGCTAGTCTTGCATTTTTTATACATTGCTTATTACAGATTGTAGGCTCAGAAACAACATAGCTTATTATAAGTGAATTGTTATGCCAATTTTGAATCAACCACAAGTGTATCAAATGCATACATATTGAGAAGCACTATGGCTGTATTATTATGCCATGCTTAATAGCTGGTGCCCAATTTGTAATCTACTATCTTTTGCTGAACTGAGGTTCTATTAGCCTACTATCATTTTAAGAAGTTATTTTCTGAGCCTACTTCGATTTCAAAAATTGCTGAAGAGATCACATTGAACAATTAGCTAGGGTTTTTTTCATTAAGGGAGAGAGCAGGTGAAGGAGAGCCATCAGATCTTCATCATGATCACGATGAAGATTAGACGGCTATGGTCTCGTGCGCACGAGACTGTGCATTATAGGGGTGTGAAACTGAAGACTTCTCTATATATATAATATTCATTCAAACAAACTAGATGGCATGGTATTAATATGCAACCCTAGTCAGTGATGATTGAATTGTTGAGCAATTTGTAACATATTTTCATTTGGAAATACGAATGCTTGTACACTTCTCTACTTCATTTGATGCATTGAAGATTCTGAATCTTTTGCTGAACTGAGGTTTTATTGGCCTACTATCATTTTAAAAAGCTGTTTTCTGAGCCTACTACCATTTCAAAAATTGCAACATGAATTTAGAGGTTACAAATCATGCAACAACAATGACTACGAAGAGTATCTAATCCTTGTGTGTGTGTGTGTGTTTTTTTTTTAAATTTAAAATTTCAGCAGCATAAGAGGATCAGGAAGACGAGGTACTAGACTAACCGAATCAGAAGATGATAAAGTAGATGGAGCTGAGTTAGCTAAGTAAGAAACTGCTTGCTAGAAGAGTTCATGCACACAAGTTATGTTCAATTGGAGTTGAAATAGCTAATTAAGTTTTGTGTGCAATTTGAGTGTGTTTTCATTTGTTTGTTAATGTAAGACTGGAGAAGACAAGTTTACTGTAGTTATGTGTAACGGATTGTTGTAATGGCTTTGATAAGAATATACTAGCAAATTTGAAATAAAGTAATCTTTTCTGTGCAATTTGAGTGTGTTTTCATTTGAATTCATTTACAGTATTGGTATAGTTTCTTTTATCTTTGATCAGCTATGCAGTAGTACCTGTCTCAATTTGTACAGACGACGACCGATGGATTAATAAGTATTACAAGAATGGGAGCTCTAGTTTTCCTCCTGCGAAAGCCCTGTACTCTATCTCTTTCGATTCCTGCCCTGTTTAAAATTTTTGACGTCTGAGACTTGCATTTTGTAGCTTCAATTTCATTAAGTGTGCATATAGGGCTTGTTCGATTACATCGAGTTGATAAAAGATCTTCTAACTTTATTTGTGCTTGGTAATTCCTACTTTGTTCTTCATTCTTCCAAGTATTGAGAATAGTATTTGCTCTAGTTTTGTTTGTTTATTAGACTGTTTGGTTTTCTTATACTAGTTTTCCCACAACTGCTGACCCAAATTTTACTTTTCCAATATTATATGGCTGAGAATGTCCTTCAGGTGTTTGACTAATTAAGTCTTTAATTAAGTTGATTATGTAAGCAAATTCTCAAAAGTTTAGGTAAGTGTAATAAACAGAACAAAAGTTCGAGAAGGTATAAGCAAAACAAACTTCATCCAATATTATATATGCCGCAATACTTTCAGTTAGAAGTTATATCGTCAATGTATAATCATATAAATCAACATGAAAATTGTCTTCGAATTAAAAGGAAAATGAATTCCTTGGTATACATATGGTTCACTGTAAAATAACAAACCAGCCATCTCGTACATTTGCCAGAATAAGCATAGTTTGGATCAACCAAAACGTCCAAGTGGTTAAGCATAGTTTGGATCAACCAAAACTGAGATCAAAATTTCAACAACTCAATCAACAATGACAAAAACTGAGATCAAACTGAAATACAAAAAAAACTATCACAAATTTCATACTAAATATAAGCTCAAGTACAAATTTTTTTTTGATTAAGAGAGTGTTGAATGTACAAGTTCGAACAAATATTACACATTGCTGCTGATGCTGCTAAATTTCTAATACATTAGCTGCTAAATTTCTAATACAAATATAACAAGTTTTGATTAAGCGCTAAATTACACAGTAGCTGCTCATGCTACTTGAGCTGCGGCTGTTGTTGCTTGAGCGACGACTGCTGCTATTTGAATTTAGTTGTTACTGCTGCAGCTATTTAAAATGCTTCCACTCTGCATTTGCAAAATGACTTTACAGTTGAATTTCACAATATAAACAGAGAACATGATTTCACAACAACATGAATACTCAAAATAAAGTAGGCTCAGAAACAACATAGCTTATTATAAATGAATTGTTATGCCAATTTTGAATCAACCACAAGTGTATCAAATGCATACAAATTGAGAAGCACTATGGCTGCATTATTATGCCATGCCTAATAGCTGCTGCCCAATTTGTAGCACGCCACCTCTACTAAGGATCTACAATGAAGGGACTAATGTAATCAAAATCATAAATTTACATTGGGAAACACACAACAAAAAGATTTCAATAAGTCCCTCCATTGCATATCATAAACAGAGTTGTCGAAAGCTAATAAGTAACAAAAAAAATAGCTCAACCTTGGAACCAAACTGAAACAGACTGAACATACAATCTTCCTGGGAAACGATAGCATGCAGAGGAAGAGTGTTGTAGCTACAAAGCACCTGAACAATCACACTGAAGAAGCCATCGCTTCGAACTTTAGCCAGATGAATAGAAGTTCTCTTTGATGTAAATTTAAACCACAGTACTAGAAATAATAAGATGAAAACTAGTTTTGCAATGTGCTAGGATACAATAGAGGTATAGAAAGACTTTATTTCATTACCAAATAACAAGTCTTGGGATTATATAGCCTACTTCTCCTAAGATGCATGATCTGAAGCCATAGGTGCACTAGAAATATTTATTGGCAGTCAGTTACAAAAAGATTGGAGAGTAGTGATTCTCATTATTAGGAGGATGTATATAATAATTCTTGTGACTTTAAGGCATAATTTTACAACATAAACAAAGAGCATGATTTCACAATTCCATGAATACTTAAAATATAGTAGGCTCAGTAACAACATAGCTTTTTCTAAGTGAATTGTTATGCCAGTTTTGACTCAAGCATAAGTGTATCAATGCATAAAAATTGAAAAGCACTATGGCTGCATTATTATGCCATGCCTAATAGCTGTTCACAGAGTTGTAGATTATCAACAGAATTAAACTTGACTTGGTAGGTGGGGGAAACACATAATTGAACTTGATCATTTTGACTTTTCATCACTGCCTACAAACACAACAGCAGGAAAAAAAATACATTGGGACTAGATTTAAAACATAACAGTGAATCAAACACTTCCCTTACTCTTTTGTTGATCTAAAAGTACAAGTCATCAAGCTCCTGCACACTATGTCTTCTTGATATCTTCTCCAGCTCCATATGAGCTTCACCTTGCACAACAAAAAACAAATTAAAATGATATTGAGTTCACAAACATGTCCAACAATAGAAACCAATCACAGCTAACACATAAGAACTTGGATGATTATTTGTATAGGCTCAAAACACATGTGAACATCATAGAACTTTGGTTTGCACAGGTATGAAACTTATTAAAATCAAAGTATTGTTGGAGTTAGCACTATGGCTGCAGTTACATGCCATGTCAACTAAAACCAACTGATGTTTGTAAACTTCATAGTCATCATGAATTCAAATTCAACCACAAACAGACACAATTCAAAGCATACCATCAGTAATGAGAGCGTATTGACTAAATAAGTCATTCCAAATATCAGATGAATTCTCATATCTCAGATCAATTAAATGTAAGCTAAACAAGACTAGGGTTGCATTTTATATGCCTTTCAACTAGTCAAGCTTCATTTTATGTGCCTGCCAACTAGTGTCGGGAACTCTCATTTCACCCCCATTTCACCTCCTCTCCTTCCCCGTTGTCTCCTCATATCTCGCTCTCAGCTCCTTCTCTCCTTCCCCAAATCGATAAAGAGAAAAAAAACCCTAGCTACTTATCCAACCTGATCTCTTCCCCAAATCGAAGTACGCTCAGAAAACAACTTTTTAAAATGATAGGAGGTTAATAAAACCTCAGTTCAGCAAAAGATTCAAAATCCTCAGTGCATCAAATGCAGCAGAGAAGTGGACAAGCATCCATATTTCCAAATAAAAAAAATGCTGCAAATTACTCCACAATTCAATCATCACTGACTAGGGCTGCATCTTAATGTCATGCCATCTAGTTTGTTTAAATGAGTATTTTAACTCAATCGAAACATAAACCATCTCCTTCTTCCTTCGTGTTCTCTTATTCATTTGCAAAACTAACAGTGAGCAATGTATAGCAAATGCAAGATAAGCAGTAAATTAACATCATTGCCTACATAGCAAATATAGCAACAACACCAAATAAAGAAAAAACAAAGTATAGAAAATGCAACAAATTAACATATAGCAAAGGCTCATTACTCAATTCTACCAAATTATAGAAACTTAGTATCATATACAACTCAAGCCTACTATCTTGTGAAATTCATCATTGCCTACTGATGCAACCATGGTAAAAAATTGCAACAAACTGAACAAAGTGAAAATCAAACACTTCCCTTCAGTATCATACTATCAAATGGCAGAACTCAACTCCGGGCCTCTTCAGATTTGGGCAGATTTCGACAAGAGAGAACTGAGAGAGATTTCGATGAGAGAGAACTGAGCATTTTTGGGGCTAGGATTTTGGAAGAGAGTAATCCAATTTTAGGGTTTCGATTTGGGGAAGATGACGTGAGAGAAGGAGCTAGAGTTTTTTTTTTCTCCTTTTCCATTTGGGGATTGGAGCGGGATTAGGGGAAGAGGTTTTTGGCTCTTCGATTTGTGAAAGAGATCAGGTCGGAGAAGTAGCTAGGGTCGATTTGGGGAAGAGATCAGGTCGAAGTAGTAGCTAGGATTTTTTTTTTCTCTTTATCGATTTGGGGAAGGAAAGAAGGAGCTGAGAGCGGGGTGTGAGGAGACAGCGGGGAAGAAGAGAAGGAGAAACGGGGGTGAAATCACTAATTTACCCCCGTCTTCATTAAGGGAGAGAGCAGGAGAAGGAGAGCCATCAGATCTGCATCATGATCAAAGCTCAAATCGGACGGCTAAGCGCGAGTGCACACGGCTGTGTGCACTAGAGAAGTGCTCAACCGAAGCTTTCCACACACACACACCACACACACACACACACACACACACACAGAAACGTGAACTTTTATACCTCAATTTATAATTATTTTTCACCATATACTAATGGAATCATTTTATTACTACTAATTATTGTCATATTATTCAAACTTCAACTACATAATTGTTGTTTTACTATTTACAAGACTTTTCAGATACCCCGTATCGTTCTGAAGAAGTGCCGTAGGCACGTGGCCACGGGCAAATCTGGTATAATTATTAAAGTTATAATGGGACCGAGGTATTTGATGAGTTCGGTTTTTGGTGAGATGCGCTTGGATGGGGGCTTCGTGAGTTCGAGAAAATTAATTCGGGATTTTTCTAGAACTTATTTGCTGAAGGAGAGAATATTTTATAAATTTTTTTGGTGAAAAAGAACAATTTTTTTTTTTTTCTTTTTCTTTTCGAATTCTCGCATTCAGTTACTCTCAATCTAACAGATGTTTTTTAAGCATTGATGACAAACATCTGAGGTAGAGTAGTATTATTTTCAGTTGTTGCACGACACTAGTCTAACCTTAATCCTAACATCTAACGGCGAAATTGATTTCTCATCTGTCCATGTACATCGCCATCATCATCATCATCCAAATCCCCACTAGTTCGACCTCCCGCTTATCTTGCCTATCTTGCTCAACATGTCCCAATATTTGAATCTTCCTCTCGATCAATTTGATGTCATGGCTAATTAATTAAGTATCATTAACTAACTAATTAATTAACAAATTAAATATGTAACTAACCAAATAATTTATATCAGACGAAATATGATATTTTGTCCGATACTTCTAAAATATTTAACTATAATGGATGAAAATAATGTTTCTTCCCCCAATAATATTTTTTGGCAATGCCAAATCGTTTGCCAAATATAACAAACTCCTATAACGAAAAATGAAAAAAATGGCAAATTAACAAACCACTTCAGTGCAAAATATAACAAAATCCTATAACGAAAAATGAAAAAAATGACAAATTAGCAAACCACTTCAGTGCAAGAATTGCTAAAAAAATAACAAAAATGGCAATATAGGAAACCGTGTGAATGCTCTTAGCTTGTCCATTGATACAAATTTGGAAAACCTAAAGTTTTGCTAAGGTTTGCTAAGTGATGCGGTTTGTTTCTGGGAGACGTGTGGATGCACCAGGTGTGAGTTCTTACTCGATTTGTATTGAAGGAGAAAGCTTCTTCAGAGGCGACCCTCGGCTGGCCGAGCGGTACCTGCGACAGGCTGGAGTGAGGTGGATGTCTGGGCTCGGATCAGGTGGCTCGGATCCGAGGTCTGGTGTACCTGCAGACGGTCTCGAAACACCGGGGTTGGTCCCGGTGGCAGACCCTCCGACGATCTAGTCAGTTACTTTTAAGATAAGAGCAACAGTAACTAGGGTTTAGAGGAGAAAAGATTGATTCCCCTTTAAGAAAGGAGAGGGCCTGGTATTTATAGGAGTTTCCAATCGGTCTAG